>LGRX02009416.1:0-33979 GCA_001247695.2 Cymbomonas tetramitiformis | reverse complement strand
GTGGCGTCTGTGACGCCAGTTTGTGGGGTTGAAGTAGGAGTGGTTTCCATGAGTTGAATAGTACGGTCTTTGAACGGCTGCACAACTGATGTTGGCCTTGAAACCACTTGGTTAGGGGAGATGGCTAAATAAAGCGGTCTGAGAGGATTTTCGAAAATTGATGTATAGCTTCCGCGCAATTGCAATAGTCTGTGGCTGAGATAAGGCGTCCCCTAACTCTGCTGACTACTGTCTGTGCGGCGATGTCTGCTGAGTCGACTACACGGCGAGAGCTACGCAGAACTGTTGCCAATGAAGACGATCTTGTTGATGAAAAAGAGGAAAGTAACGATAAATAGCAACATAAAATAAACAAGAAAACGAGGGTGCAAACGTAGGCCAAGAGCGGCTGAAGTTTGCGGCGATGGGATAACGGCTGCGAAAAGGCGCGCCGTTGTTGATCAAACTGAGACTGAGGAAAATGTAAGCAGTGGAAATGTGAGTGTGGCCAGTAACCTGACGTCGGGAGTAATATCAGGACTCCCTGTGCGGTGAAATACGGATCATATATGAACACAGTAAGGTGGTGATAGGGAAATATGATACTCTGATATGAAAATAAGAACAGTGAGGAGTCCAAAATATACGCACGAAGCACGAGCAAGCACGTGACACATCGAGAGATGTCATCTAAAGGTACGAGTCAAAGGCATTTGTCATCTGACTACTGACTACTGACTACTGTATACGTATGATGTGTACTAGTGGGTCATAGTTGGTCGTCATGCGGTGCCAGAAACTGTATCTCCATGAGACCCAGAATTCCTGTTTCCTTAAATATGCGGTATTACTGTAACATACGGGAATAAATACCCGGACAGAAACAAGCGGAGTCACCGAGGATGACATACTAGGTATGACAACTGACCAAGTATGACAGGTCAGAGTGCCATAGTCCAGCAATGCTAAGATGCGCTCGTTTCGAGTATACTTAATGAAAGTGCTTGCGCTTAAGGGGGTGAACTGATATTACTATCAATAATATCAGTGTCAAGTTTCGTGCGCTGAAACGCACGAAAACCCCTCGACTGCCAAGCTTTCATCCCATGGGGGATCGACCACATCTTAAACCGCATCAACTTAGCTTGCAGTCGCGACTGCAAACGAAGCTGATGCGGTTGCGGATGGGGTCGTTCAAGAGCTCAAAATAAAGGTATTTTCCTTGTGAATACATATGTACTTGTTACGAACGTTGAAAAATTTTGTACTCCATGTATGGCTACTATCCCGCAGTCCTTGTGGGAGGACCAGATTTGAATGTGGTCCTCCCACACGGACCTGTTTTCAAATAATTTAATTGGGCATGCCAACCAATATTGGAGGTGCGTCCAATGAAAGGTGGTCTATACAGGGTCTATACTTAGTTAGATGATGCCTGGTTTAGCCTGGATCCGCTTCATATATCTACAACGATTGCATTTGTACATGCATCCCTCGGATTTTTCAACTCGGAATTTTTCTAATGTAAAAAATCACTCAAAATAACACCTTATCTTCAATAATTTTTTGCTGATAGTATATGGAGGCTGAGCATGCGTCCAAGGATTCAGCAACACCGTAGCATTGTGTACAATCATGTTTACAATATAACACACGTTGATAACCTCACAGTGGACATATATTTGCACTCAACTCGACATGTCCTATCATTTCTGGTCAAATATCAGAACATTTAAGGATTAATTTTGGCTCTGATGTGATGTCGTGGATGCTAGATTGAGTGCGTGCATGGCACTTCCACACCAACCGTCTCGCTATGGTCGGCATATAGGCACACTACTTGAATTTTTGAGCCATCTACATGGCCATAATGTGCAATACTTTGGCGTGTATGCATCGTTGAACCGGACGAAAGGCAATTCCTCTTTGAGAGATTTAAGGCATTTTTCAGTTTTGACACCCGGTGCTTTTTCGACCGATAGTTTGAGGGTCAAGATGACCTCGGATGAAAGTTTTGACAAGACACTACAAAAAGAGCAGCTCGAGATCTTGACAACATGGGAGCTCAAATTTTCAAAGGAGCTTCGAGGAGGCAGTTAGCTTGAGTAATAGCCTGGTCCTTGTGGGAGGACCACGGTTTAGTTCGTGATTTTTGTGAAATCACATCCCCAAATCACACCCGCTAAACATGACCCTAAAGTCACTCTAGGGACGAACCCGTGCAAAATAATATTCAATTGACAAAAAAATATCACGAAAAAAAGCTTGAATGTGCTTTAACGGGCAAGCTAGCGACCAATATAGCCATTGCAAAGTGGTCCTTGTGGGAGGACTAGCAATTTGGATAGTAGCCATGTAATGTGATTACAATCACAAGAGGGTGTGCCTGCAGTAGCGCAACAAAGTTGGGGCGGGCAAGTGATAACCTTTATTTCTATATTTAATAACTAACGAACGACACTGTTGACTGCATTCTCCTTGCCTTTTCCCTTGCCTTTCAACGGTCCCGAAAACAGAACACTCGACTGAACTGACCGGCCGGTTTGGCCGGCGTGTCTTCGATCATCCTCGATCGGGTCATCGTTGCGATGACAGATGACATTTTCTGATTTATACTAACGCGGACTTCCGGAGCGCATAGCCATAGCCTTACAGTACCCATTCTTATTTTCCAAGTGTCTCAGCGTTCAGCGAATATTCCCTCCTTACGCGCGGGGCATTTTTTGGCACTAAGAAAACGAAGGATTTTTAGTGAAGAATATTCCCCCCAAAAAAATTCGCGCCTGCGGCGAGCATGTTGAGGTCGTTTCGCTCCCCACTGTTAAGCATACGCGTATGGTCACGTAGGATACGACAAATCCCGGATACGCACGTATCCTACGTAGGATACGGCGCCCCCAAACGTATGGGGCCAACTAAGCATATTCCGCCTAATTTCCGCTTCCGGTGCTCGGAAAAGTCCCGATTCGTGTCAATCGTCGTATTTCGTATGACCGTTTGTACGAAATTCGTCGTATTAATATTCGTGTCCTCTCCAACAACGTGTCACGGGCCCTCACGGCTAGACCCGGGTTCTAAAATAACGTGAATTTCAATCGAGCTAAATTAACGTTAATTTACGGTTAATTGAGGGTAGGGTGCCATGAGTTTTCAACCTATTTATTTTCATAACAAATTCCATATTCAAGGGACATTTGCAACTATTTAATTGGAAAATTCACAGGTACCAATATAAACTTTCAAATGCTATCCCACCAAAATATAAAATTAGTTTAGAGTGTTAGAAACCACAAAAAAAATTCTAGAGCAAAAGTTAATGTAGGAATTTCGAATTTTGAATTATTTGGCGCCAGGTGTACTGATATCAAGACACCTGGCGCCAGAAAATTCACAATTCGAAATTCCTACATTAACTTTTGCTCTAGAATTTTTTTTGGTGGTTTCTAACACTCTAAACTAATTCTATATTTTGGTGGGATAGCATTTGAAAGTTTATATTGGTCCCTGTGAATTTTCCAATTAAATAGTTGCAAATGTCCCTTGAATATGGAATTTGTTATGAAAATAAATAGGTTGAAAACTCACGGCACCCTACCCTTAACCGAGGCCGGAATTCCACGAATTGCCTAAATTAATGTGAATCACTGTGAATTAACCCGAAATCGAGGGTTTGATGATTTTTAACACTTAAGAGCCGTTTGCCCGTTTCAAGCACGGAGCCGCATTTCTCGTACGTTCGTCGGCCAGTCGGCAGTCCGTCGCTGCCGTTGTCGTTTCAGTAGCAATGGTTATTCAAAGTATAGCCATGTTTCTCGGCGTTTTAACAACGTCGTTTCTCCTTCTAGGCCCTTTCTTACAGGTGAAGTATGCCGCCTCTGTGTCAGAGTGTCTTTGTTCCAACCTTGTTAATTTCTATGTTTCTATAAACGCTTTACGCGTAAATCTCAAATGGCCTGAAACACGTAAATCGTTACGCGTAAATTACGTTGGGGGGCGGGGTCGCGTTTATAGAAACATAGGTCAATTTACGATTATGAGCCTTACCATGCCGCCGATGCCGCTGCATGCCCCCGCATCCCCTCGTACTTTGTGCATGATCGCTCAACCGGTAATGAACGTACTGTATGAAATGTTGGTGGAGTGATCGACATGTCCGCTTGAGTTTATTCACCTGCCGCAAGTAGTTAATTTACTCGAATTAACTCGATGTTCTAAATTAACGTTAATTTAGAGTAAATTAACCTACCCCCTTTACGGTTAATTCGCTAAATAAACCAAGTCTAGTCACGGCGGCTTTTAAATTCTATATTCAACAAAAATATCGAATTTTATATTTGCTGTACTCTACGTAAACTGTCCGATCTGCAATTCGATAAAGCATCTCAATCGTTGAATCTCGATGTCATTGGGAATGACTGTGTCACCGGAACCGGCCGGCGATGACGATGATGACATGGGTTCGATATCGCGTAGAAAAAAAATTAATTCGTAAAGCCGGGGGTGAAATTCCAGCGTCAGTAGCATTTAGCATTACCCGTTGGGAATATAAATGTGTCGAAAATCGTGTTTATAGAGATATAAAACTAAACTACAGATGATGGCAAAATTCTTTAAAAATTCGATGGGCATAAAATTCTTTAAATGTTTTAAAATATTTTAAGGCCCAAATTGGGTCCTTTACACTGTAGGTTCCTAGAGGCCGAATTAATCGATTTTATAGTGCCTTTTAGGCCCATTCTATAGATTGGTGTCAGGTTACGGTACGGGCGTACCACTCGACAGTGGACAGTGGACAATGTCACCAATCTATAGAATGAATTTTGCCCATTTAGCCTGCCGTGACATGCCGCAGATTCCCAATCGTAGGAAATATTCCTCCGCATCAGAAATCGAAATGACCGTGCGATTTTTGATCTGACCAGTTTCGTAAGCCTACGTGGTAGCCTACAATCGACAAACGCATTCGTGTTGTTTAACAGGTTATTTTACGGTTTGAAAGTACACCGTTGCAATATTTTACGACAGGGAAATCGGCAGCTTTTCTTTTACTTATTGTGCTACAGGATCTGGTAAGTTTTCAGTTATGAAAAATTACAGCTTCACGAATGTGCCCAAGCCTCGGTTTGATGTCCAATCCGGGTTCCTAGAATCCTTCTTTAAAGGAGACACGAGTGATTGGAAAATACAAGTTGCTCCCTTTGACCCCTTGGATAGTGCTCCTTCCAAGTGGGTGACATCTCGTGTTGGAGAGCTGAACCGGGATGAGGTTCCTTTACATGATTCACGTGAGTACTGGGATTTAGCCGTATTGCACCCGACAGCCCTGACCGGGAGTCCCGGTGCAGGCCTCGGCTAGACCCCTATGTCCATCTCAGACTGTGTGATTAGTTCGATCTGATCCGACGGTCCGTACCGCACGTGTCACGTTCCGACCCATCGGGTTAGGGTTTAGTGAGTATATAGACACACCGGTATTCACTATCTTTGACTTTTATCACTTTATCTATATCTAGAGCTTGGATAGCCCTTCCACTGTGTTTGCCCACCTGATAGTATCCCACGAGGATATCCCAGTAGGTCGTGGACCCATTCCACATTTCTTCCTCTGCTAAAGGGGATGATTGGCTAAACAAGCCGCTGTCCTCGGGCGTGGGGACGCCTATGGAGACTTAACCCTTTGGCGCTCAGCGGTTGAGTGAAATTAGAGATTGGAGCTGTGCGAGGGGCTGGGGCGACTATTTCGACTTCGGGTGCGTTATTGCTGGGGGATTTTCGCGGGAATTAGCTACTCCGGCGCCCTTCTTCAGTGACCTACGACTAGGCCTTTGGTCCGCATTTACGAGTGTCGCTTTGTGTCCGATCAATCATGGCGTTTCCTTTGCGCCCTCCATCTTCGCCGGTATCACTCACCGCTGGCGCTATTTTGTTACATTTTCCTTGCCCCCACGCCTGAGACACAGGCATTCTAGACGATGAGTGGTACATCATACAGTAAGGCGCGGTCTATAAGAAAAAGGTAAATATTCGGTAGCGCTAGTCGCTTAATTAACTTTCCATATTTAAGACAACATTTTCATAACAACTCAACGGTAATGTGACAAAATCTAGCGGCTAGTTTCTTGTAGATACAATTTCTTGTAGACCGCGACTTACTGTACACTACGCGCTCCAAGAGGAGCAAGCAATTGTTCAAGCAGTCGCAAATAGACAAGGTGGTGCGACTGCCAAACTCTGTACGGGATTCTCCTACCCCACAGACACCACCGGTGCCTACTCCGACTCCAGCAGATGACAACGACCCGGTTGGGTTGGTGGCAGCACGCGCGAAGTTCATCGAGCAGGCAGAGAGGGCACGCGATGTCCTGAAGGAGGCCAAACACCGCAAATGGGCGAAAGCGGTGTCCAAGTACGCGCTTGGGGGCGAAGGCGTACGTTTCAGCGCCGAGATGGATGATACTGGCAAGCTCGCCAAAATTATCACGGCGTTGAAGAATGATTTCGACGCCAATGGCTTGGATTTGGAGGTGTTCGACTTGTCCAACACCGCACGTGAGGTGCACCCGGCTGTCAACGGTGTGCTTTACGACACGCTCGCGCACATTGTGGCTGAGGAGGGGTCGGCTGCGGAGATGTTCCTGGAGGGCGCTGGGGATGCTTCTGAGCGCGATGGGCGTCGTGCGTTGATCGACTTGGCCAAGGGATGCATTCCCGTTGGTCTAATGACCTCCCACATGGAGGAGTATATGGCGATCCGCTACGAGGCGAAGGAGGTGGATCCGCGCAAGGCGCTCACGCTGGAGCACCGGCTCGTCAAGGAAAACACCACGCCTGGGTGGTTTCCTGACGAGGATTCGCGCAAGCAGGCTATGGTGGGGCGACTCGACACGGAGTTCTATCGTGCGTTGCTGGACAAGTACCCGTTGGAGGCGGACCTTGCGAAGGTCAGCCTGCGGGAACTTGTCCACCAGATTACCGCGGTGTACATTTCGTGGGCGACACGGCAGCAGCGGGTGCATGGTGCATCATTCGCGCCAGAGTATATTGCTTACCGTGGCGGGCCGGCCCGGGGCCGTAGCTCACCACTCCGGGCCGAATGCAGGCCGATGGGATGTATGGGTGCGGGCCGTGACATTTAATATGAAAATAGCAAATTTTATGCAAAATTATGCGATTTTTGCATTATCACTATACTTAAAATTAAAATTTCGCGCTTGCGGCGAGATGGAAATAAAGAAACTCAAGCAGGAAAAGATAAGGCAAGGTACATAACAATATACTGGACTGCCATATTTTGGCTGTGTAGGTTTCGTAAAATATTTCTCTAAGTTAAGACGGAAGTCGGTAACTGTGAACTTAAGACACTGTGTGAGTGACACGTCGGCAGTGTCATGTTCGTGGCCGTGAATTCTGATGTAGACTGTGCCATACCGAAAGGTGTAACCAAGGTGTTCAGACTTTAGGGTTTAGTCTGTGACACGAGCTACAGTGACTGCTGTGTCTCGTGCTGCAGGCGTCTCAGAGTCTGTAGCCCCGTGACACCACCACAGCTTGTGGGTGTGGTGACAGTCTGTACGGTTCGATCGGTTCGGTCGGTCAGAGTTCGGTAGGTTAGGGTTCTAGGTGATTGTAACAATGCTTTGTGCTAGTTGAGCTAGTCTCAGCAGATAACAAGGCAGGCTCGTAGCCATGCTTTCTAAGTGCTGCTAAGATGATTGTTTCGTTGGCGGTTTGCTTCTCTAATTTCTTCTGCGTCGCCAGCTGCTGCTGTTGGGCTGCTGCTCGGAGTTGTTCTCGAAGTTTCACTTTGCGGTCCTTGATGTCCAGAAGGGCGGAGGTGTGCTTGGTGATGATCGGAACTCCGTGTTTCGTGGTAGGTAAAGCTTTGGTGAAGACGTCAGCCACGTTGTCGTCTGTAGGAATCCAGACGGTGTGGAACTTCCTGAGAGGTCCAGTACACCACTGTCGCACTGCGTGAAAGCGCACTTCATTCGACGTGTTTTAGCTTCGATGATAGTTGACGTTGAGATACGAGGTGGGTGACAGCGGAGTTGTCGACGTGAACAGGGATGGTTTCCGTTGTCATGTCGAAGTACTGTCCGAGTGTGTTGCGAATAGCGAGGGCGGAAGCGCAAGCCTCGCTCATGGCGACGTACTCGGCTTCTGTCGACGATAACGCTGTTGATGATTTTTGTTTCTTCGACCACCAGTCAATGAGCATGCCGTGGAGGTATAGGCAGTAACCAGCGACTGAGTTGCGGTCGGTGGAGTCGCCAGCGTGGTCAGAGTCGCAGTAGACTGCGAGGCGCGGCGTGTTCTCGTCGTAGACGTAGGCGAGCGAGTAGTCGATGGTGCCGTACACGTACGCGAGGATTCGTTTTGCTGCTGCCATAATTGCCGGAGTAGGCGTGTGGCAAAATTGGGCGAGGTAGGTGACGTGAAAGTAGATGTCAGGTCGTACAGTACGCGTCAGCCAGAGTAGTGAATATACGAGTGAACGGATAGGCGTTTCGAGCGTCCTGTCGATCTCGTTGGGCGAAGGCGTTGCGACGTTGAGGCCTTCCGTCATGGGTGAACGTGGTGGCTGCTTCATCGTGTCGATCTGGAATTTCTCGGCGAGGTGTGCGATACTGCGTTCGTTGGAGATGTCGATCTTCGTGGGCACCGTGTTGCCTTTGGAGTCGGTGGTAGTCTAAAGATTTCACAAAGCGAGTGCATCCCTGCGTGGCAACACGAGAGATATCCGTCATGGATTCACCCTTCTTAGGGCACCCTGACCGTCCTCCATGCCAAAATACCAAATTTTACCATTGGTAATACCGGGTATGGGTATTACCAATCCCGAAAATCGGGGCGGCTGTCTGTACTTTCTGGAAAGTAGTTTTTGTTCGTTTCGGTGGCGACGCCATTCGAATTTGGTCTAGCCACCTTCATAGATCGATTGCGCATACATCAAAGCCTCTAGGAGCACATTTGTACGGCAGGCGACGGCACCCGAGAGTGCGGCATGTAACCAATCCCCAAAATCGGGGCGGCTGTCTGTACTTTTTGGAAAGTAGTTTTTGCTCGTTTCGGTGGCGACTACATTCGAATTTGGTCGAGCCACCTTCTTAGATCGATTGCACATACACGAGCAAAGCCTCTAGGAGCACACTTGTATGGCTCCCAATAATAATGTGTGCGTGATGCCCCATGATCGTTTTAATTATTGCCAAAAATCCCAGAATAGTATTACCTCGGTAATACCACTCAAAGTATTACCGGTATTTTACCCGGTATTACCAAGGGCCAAAATCCTTTACCCGGTAAATTGCCAGCTATAGCTGCAGATGGTGGTGCACTGGCAGCTGATGGTGCTCACGTGTACGGCGGACCGCCGTTCGACGTGGCACAAGATTGCGAGGAGACAGCGGTGCTGGGTGACTACGAGGACGAGTACGAGTACTAGCTGGACTGCGGGCACACGGTGGCAGCAGGCCTCGTGTGACCTATGTGTGCTCGGGTGACAGGCAGGGGGACCATTGCACCGACACAGCTTTGTTAGTCACCGTAGTATTTGGCAGATTTGCTTTTTCAGCTGTGGTGCATCTGAGATTCAGATTTCAGATTCGATTTCAGATTTAGCTGTTGCAGTTACTTTACTGTAGATTCCGTCGGCTATGCAGCCACTGCTAGGTTTCTCAGAATTGCACAGTGTTTCGTCATCGGACTTTCATGCATGTATTTGCATATCTTACTTTCTGGCACACCACTCCTCGATGGAGGTGGTGTACTGGGATTTAGCCGTATTGCACCCGACAGCCCTGACCGGGAGTCCCGGTGCAGGCCTCGGCTAGACCCCTATGTCCATCTCAGACTGTGTGATTAGTTCGATCTGATCCGACGGTCCGTACCGCACGTGTCACGTTCCGACCCATCGGGTTAGGGTTTAGTGAGTATATAGACACACCGGTATTCACTATCTTTGACTTTTATCATTTTATCTATATCTAGAGCTTGGATAGCCCTTCCACTGTGTTTGCCCACCTGATAGTATCCCACGAGGATATCCCAGTAGTGAGCGCTATGGTGTTGCCCTTCCTAACTACTGGAGCGCTGAGCGAGATCAGTCAGAAGAGCATGGTCTTGGATTACTCAACCATGAAGTTTGTTTGTGCTCGCTGGAATCAACCCGAATTTACAGAGCGTCGGGAGAGAAACCGCTTGATTTCTTCTATTGATAGGGGATCTATTTTTCACCCTCCTTTGAAGCGCAGCATCCATTCAGAGTATTCTGCCACTTACGCTTTCTGTATGGGACTTCGCCACAGGTTATTATCGCGTCATTTTGTTTCCTTGTCATCATGAAGTCCTTCGCCTACACTCTCCTTTTGCTAACATCTATTTTCTCGCCTACTCCCTTGCAGGTGGGGAGAACCTGCGGACTCCCCATGGCCCAAAACAGGGATCTTTCGCCCGTTACCACGTTGGATTGTCTCACCGCCCACCAGCAAGCATCCTTTAGGGGAGTTCACTCGCGAATACACCAGTTGGGCTGGGCAGGTGAACAAGTTTTCAGCGCAAGATTTATGACAGAGTTCAAATATTGAAACCGCTCCCTCTCGTTGAAGCCGCTCTTCTCGTAGTTGGCGCACAAAATTGTGAGTGAAGCGCGCTTGCGAGTGTATGTGAGCTTGAGTTGCTCTGTAGATCGCGTGTGCACGAGAGTGTTTGGGTTGTGACTAGAATAGTGGACTGATTCCCATGAATCATCGGGGGGGGGTCAAGCAACTCAACGCGGCAAGCTGGGTCATTGAACTCTTGCGCCAAAACCTCCCACACAGGTGGGAGGTTGCGATCATCGAGTTCTTGTGCACTCGCAGAGCGAAAGAGGCGCTGAATCGTGGTTGTGAGTGAAGCCTTTGAAAAAAGCGAGGCAAAGCGAATGTGCTCTGAGGCAACCCAAGCTGGCTGGCGCTTTCTATGGGTCTTCCCACAAACACACACAACGGACTCAAGGTTGGCTGGCAGCGTGTCGTCCATCTCGGTTTCCTTTTCGTCAGCATCCTCGGTGTTGTCGAGGTTCTCTTCACCTTCCACATTCTCCTCGTGCGTTCCCTCTGCATCCACGGTGGCCTCAACTTGGGAAGGGTGGGAGGGAAGTGTAGAGGTGGGGGCGTGATCAGCTTCAAGGATAATGGGGGAGCTAGAATTACTATCAAGCGAAGTTCTGTGATGTTTTCCATCTTTTATGCGAAGGCGGTACTCTTGAGCGTATTTTCGCTTTGCCGTTTTTCGACGCTCTTTCCTTTCCTCGTCAGTTTCTTTTTGGGCAGGCTTGGGGGGATTGGTGGCTAGTGGGCGAAAGGCGGCATTGGGATTCCCAGGTGCTTGTTGCTGGGGGGATGATGAGCGGAGCACGCAAGTGGAAGTATTTGCATTAGGTTTCTTGAGTGGGGATGGAGAGAGAGATTGACTGCGAGTTATGGGGGGGGAGGAATGCGACGTTGTTTTCTCGGAGATCTTAAGGGGGGAGGCGGGGGAACCAGGAGCATCATGGGAAGACATATTGCGTTAGGAAGGAGGAAGGGAGAAGGGCGTGAGAAATGAAAGGCCACTGGAAGTAGGCAAGCGGAATTTGGAATTTCGAAGTCGACGCCCGTGTTTTCAAAAAAGCGTAGGCACGGTGGAAAACACGGAATACGAGAGTAGAATTTCCGACGTGGCACGTAGATTTAGTGGGCAAAACGTAGACACTGTCCAAAGCCGTCCAAAAAATCAGGCCTCTTTTAGATCGAAGGATGCGCAGAGCATATGTTGACGGAAAGTACGCGAAAGATGCTAAATGTCAGACCATGTCAGGCCGATTATACCTTGCGTACCATGTCTACGCAAGTTATAATCGGCCTGACATGGTCGTGACATGCGTAGACAGTAGACAGTCGACAGTAGACAGTAGACATTCCGTCGTCCGAGCCAATCAGCGTGCTCTGATCAAAAAAGCGTACCATGGTACGCCCGTACCGTGACCTGACGCCAATCTATAGAATGACCCTTAGCTGTTTACTTGGCGTAACACGGCTACGAAAACCTACGATTGTGTCGCCATACCACGGCTCAGCATCGTTACCGAGGCCGCAACGAAGGTTGTCTCGTCCGTCGATTGATATAAATTCGATACCAACAATAGGATGTGTAAGCATGCCGTTATGGTCATGGTGTGCCATGCCATACAGCGTCTTAGAGTTGTAATGAAACCTCACATGAGCACTCAGATGCTGCATCGGTCGGTTGATCGAATCCCCCGCCCGTCGCGTGACATCTGAGCCGCTCGCGAGACCCGCCTTGCATGTTGTGAAGAGCACTTTTCGCGTTCCGCCAGTGTTAAGAGCTGTTTCAGCGGTGTTAATTAATGAATAGATTAGGAACATCCGCAGCATGCTAGCCCCAAAATATGTTTCATACGACATACTTTGGGCGCTAGGTAACTTACCCGCTCGGATTTGGTCACTCGAAGCGGATCTTGGGGTCCTCGCTTCGAGTGGCGAGGAGCGGTAAACGCCATTCTCGAAACGCCATTCTCTTGGCGTTCTGATTGTGCCCGGAGGCACAGCATTGCAATAATGAGAAATCCGTGGATCGAATATCGAATGACGAATCGAGTCTACAGCTAGATATGAGATCAGGAGGCACAGCATTGCAATAATGGGAAATCCAGGGATCGAATATCGAATGACGAATCGAGTCCACAGCTAGATATGAGATCAGGATCGTGCCCACAGATAACTGGATCGTGTCCCCGGACGATTAGGGAATAATCGTCGGAAGGACCACGGATCGTCGATCGATGTGATCGTGCTAACAGGTGTCTGACTCATGCTTGCAGATGATTGGACCGTGTCTACAGACGATATAGGAGTGACCGTCTGTGAGGCATACAATCATCGATCGATGTGAATGTCAGATTGTACCTACGGACGATTGGGGGAAATAATCGTGTGTAGGTCGGATGTGATGTTAAGAGGAGTTGCTCGTGCACGGACTTCTCAGTTTGTGTGAACCGAAATTAGATAGTAACCTTAGAAATAGCATGCAACTTACTTACCAGCAATTGTCAGTATATATTCGTATATAATACGTTCGTCGACACCATACTTCCTTGCAATATACCCCGGAACAACTTGGTTATCGTGTGGTTGCGTTATACCTGTGGGCGCGCGTACGAGCGAATACGTGCATATTCGTTGACGGCGGGGTTTAACTTCAAGCTGCAGGGGGGGAGGATGTCATCCGACGACGAACAAAAGCTTCCGACATACTAACTTTCTGTTCTGTATCGTCAAATACTAACCGTGGTGCAGCTCTCAGTTCGGTTTTTTCCGTTTTCGTACTTTTTGGACTTTTTTACGGGAAGATCTTAAACTTCGACCTTGGTATAACTTTGCCCCGACCTCTTTGCAGCAGTTTTACAACTACTATGGACGTCTAAAACAAAGTTGCAGCCAAAAATAGTCACTCAGACGACTTTTTATTTTCAGATGTAAACATGATGTTTGAAAAAAAGTCAGGGTTACATACTTAAGGAGCAGTTTTCGGGTATTTTCACCGGTTTGGACCACTTTTTTCGAGTATTTGCGCCGGAGGCCCTGCCAAAAATTCGAAAAATACCAACAAAGTTTAGAAAAAACGATACTTTCAGTTTCAAGCAACTTTCAGTAGTACTACCCGACCGTACACCACAAATACGGCTCAGGGTTTGAGCCAAAAACACTGTTTTTTCGGCAAAATACTGTATGGCCGTACCGCCCGACGATTATCTACTGGAATTCTTGAGACACAGAGACGGTTCAACGACCTGGATTCTAGACCCAACTCCTCCTGCGAGTCCACCAATGAGTCCACCATGGGTACCTATTCCACCTTCTCCACCTACTCCCTCTGAAGACGAGTCATAAGAGAATTAGTCACCCTACGCCACTTCACAGTATATACCCCGTATACGGCGTAGACACGTAAATTCTGAACGAAACCCTAACGTTCGTTCATCGTAGCAGTCTTGTACTTCGTCAACGACATGAATCCCGACCACCCTTCCACTCCACAGCCTAACACAACCCCTGATCACTGGCCCCCCTCGTCTTCGGGGCAGGGCACTTCCAGTGCAACGCCGCAACCTTACGCCGCAGCTCCCGTACATACATACGCACCGGCGGAGCTGACGACCCCTCATCCCGACCCCCGTCTACAGCCAGCGATCGTACATGCTCCCTACGGTGTTCCATTCACACCGGGAGCCGTATCACAGGCCGGATGGTCGACACAACCGACAGCCGTACATGCTCCCTATGGCATGGCGATGTCGCCGGGGGTCGTACCTCAGGCCGAATGGTTGCCGGCGCAACTCCCTTCGGTGCAAACCGACCTGCAAGGTGGCCTCCCTATTTCCTACCACTCCGTCGCCGGCCTGGGCAACGAATGGGCGTGGAACATGGGGAACATGTACGGCCAGCCTCCGGTACTGTACTCTCAGCCTCGCCTTGCTCCAATGCCATATCACACCCCGACGTCGTACGACCCCTCCGTTGGCCGCTGGACATCACCTCGGGGGTTGGCTATGGAGGCACCCTCTCCATCTATGCTCCCCACCGAACAGCAGCGCCTTTGGTGGATCCAGATGAATAGGCAACAGCAGACTTCTACAGCCCCCTCGACGGTGCTACCATCGACTTCGGCGCGCCCGGACAACGTTATCGGTCAGGAGTACCCCCACGCGCAGCCTGACGAGGAGACACTCGTGAAGACCGACAACCTGGACGAGCATGGACGACCCCTTCTTCCGCTCAAGCCGTACACCTCAGGCGCCTCCACCGACCCGACGGACGCTGGTGAAACCGCTGTGCAGCATCAGAAGTCGTCACGCCGTCGCCGACGATCGTCCGGCCCTCATTCCCATCTTAAGAACATGACCTCTCCTCCGAGATCTTCAGGGGAAGGTTCGGGCGGCGGACGCCACACTTCCCCGACTCAGGCCGTGGGTAACCACGACAGTGATGGGTTTGGAAGTGGTTCCTCCACCAGCCGCCCTTCGTCCTCGAGATCACATGGCGGTGACCTCTCTCGTCGGCAGCAGCGCCGAAGGAAGAGAGGGACGGAGCATCGGGAACGAGAAGCACGGAGGCAGGCTCAGATCACGGCCAAAATTACGGCGGAGCAGGTGGAGGCAATGGAGCGGCGCAGTCGAGAGCAATTTCAGATGCTTCTGGCGGAGCAAGCTGCCGCGAACGCTGACCGTGAAAAGGAGTCTACCGACCGGTTGAAGGACGCGTTGAGTGCAAGCCTGACGGCTAACGAGTTCCAACGGGACGCGATGGGGCGTCAGCGGGAGGCCCTGGCGTCGGCCCAGGCGGAGATGGCGCAGCTCCGGCAGGAATTGGGGCAGTTGATCGCCAAGCGTTCGGAGCCGGGGCAGCAGCTGGTGGAGCCCCAACTCCATTCCCTGACCGAAGCTGCGGGCCGCTCGACCATCGACCTGTCTCCTCGGCACGCCGCCCCCCACTACGACTCCGACGAGGTGTCAAGCGTGGCCGTCGTGCAGGGCTCAGTCCGCTCTATGCGGGAGGACCCTGCCAACCGGGCCATTGTTCGACGCCGCGACAGTGTGGACTCCCAAGTCGTCCACATTCCCTCCAACATCGAGCCTGTGTCGACCGACCGCCCGGCAATGCGGTGGGACTCTAGCTCCACCAAGTACGCCCCACCACAGCGTCGCAGCGGGAAGCAGCCGGTCGGCTCGTCTACCGACGGTGCTGGCAGCGCCAAGGACGATGACGAGGCAGATCGTGGAGGTGACGGAGCCGGTGACCACAACGACGACTGCCCCGAACCCGACGAGCGGGCTCTTCCCTCGGCACCCCGTACCGTGGCCCCCGATGACGGTGTGCAAGTGCTGGTGATCACACCCTGTCGTCACTCCCTGTGGATGAGGTTGAGATCAGTGTCCAGCCCTGATGGTGAAGAAGTTCAGCATTTTCCGTTGACCCTGCCAACTGCGGGCCCCGACAACAGTGTTGATGGCCCCCAACGAGCGTGGAACTTGCTGCAAGGTCTGGGTGTTGATCATCAGACTTACCTGGGAGTCTCGGGTCAGCCGCTGGGGGACATGCATCGGGTAGACTGCAGGGACCACATCTACGCCCTGTGCGTCGATTACGACTCGGCCAGCAGGTCAATTGCGCAGCGGGGGTGCACTTACCTAACGGAGTGGCGGACAGTGACCGCACATCCGACGCTGGACGAGTTCCGTGAGTCCGAATCCGAGCAGTACCTGGAGGATGGGCTTGAAGCGGTGGTGGCGGTGTACAACTCTCGGTGGTACCGGGAGATCCTTGCTGCCGCGGCGGTGCCGTCGCAGTCGACAACGTCAATGGTGTCGCATGAACGAGTACGGAGAGAGCTGGAGGAACGAACGGCTGAATACACGAGAGAGATGAAGGCGGAGTTACACCGCCAGAATCCCCATCACCGTTCCTCGACGTTTCCAGCCCCGGCTAACGCCCTCTCAGTTCACGCGATGCCGTTTGTCCCCCCGGCTCAATCCACCCTCCCTCTACCGTACTCATCCACCTTTTCTAACTTCCTGCCCCCAGAGGTCCCCCGGCTTCCTCGGTGCAGTTCGGGTCGCCCCACGGTTCGTCGGGTCGACTGCCCCCCCCCGGGCAGCCACAGCCCGGGGCCTACCCTTACTCTCCGGACATGCCTCCGCCGGGCCCGCAGCAGGGGGGAGACAGACAACCAGGTGTCCTACAGGCTGCGGACCCGTCCAATGCCATGTACACGGTGGACCCCCGGGCCTTAAAGAACGAGCAGTATCAACTCAAGGACGTGCGCAAACTGGTCGAAAGCCTCCCCGAGTTTCCATCGCAAGTGAAATCCCCTGAGCCGCTGGATGACCTCGAGGTTTTTGCCAAGGCCGTTCTCAAATTGATGCAGCACATGACGGTGCGCACAGTTCTCTCCTCGTGGAGCTGCCTCCCCGAACGTTCCAACGGAGCTGTGATGACGGTGGCCGACGTCTTAGCCATGGTCAGCGAGGATCGTTTGGCGAAACCTCAGCAACAGTACCTGGAGGAGTCAGCACCGGGGGGCAGCAGTGGCCGGGAATGGCAATCCCGGTACGACTCCACCAGCCGGTTCCTCGCGGACCTCGCTCTATCCCTGGGCATCCCCGTGTCCGACATGATGAGGTACAAGCGAATCCTGCTCAGCGAGAAGCAGCGAGACGTGGGAGAGAGCGCGGCCCAGTTCTACACCCGCGTTAACACCCGGTACCAGACGGTGAGGTTCCTAGCGGAGGCAGTGGAGGGCTGCTCCGACATCTCCCACCTCGAGTTGATGGGGCTGTACCTCGACGGCCTCAAACACCGCACTCGGATCCTACGCAAGCTCGAATCTCACGGTATGGACACAGCACAGCCGCATCTGTGGGAGCAGGCTCAGCGGGGACGGAACTCGACGGAAACTTCAGCCATCCTGAAGATCCGTCAAGTGGCCACCGACCTGGAGGTCGACAAGGTGAAGGAGGACGCTGCCCTGACCGAGGTGGTGGCACGCCAGGTGGCGCAAGAGATGGCGCAGCGCCAACGCCCCACTCTGCTTCCCCGAAGCACCGTCAATCCCCCTCGCCCATTCAGCTTTGCACGACGACGCCCAATCGTGGCCGCCATCCAGGACCCGCACGGTGGGGACTCGGGACAGGTAGCAATGGTGAACCAAGGAGGAAGCCGCCCTCCTTACACACCACCGGCGACTGGTGGAACCGGAGCGCCGCGGAACTCAGGGTACACGCGGGAGCGACCTTGCTTCGCTTGTGGCAGTAAGGAGCACATGGTGGCCAACTGCGACAATGAAGCCAAGCTCGCGGCTTGGAGGGCTAACGCCCCCTCACGGTTGGCAACCACGCGACGGAGCCAGGTGGTGGCCTGCCTAGCGGCGGTACAGGACGAGTCCCGGTACCCGGATCTGGAGGAGGACGAGCTCGAGGTGATGGACGAGATCTCTGACCTAGCTGATGATAACGAGCTGGCGGTCCTCGATCTCTGCTCCCTGTGTGGGTATGATGACTCACCTTTTCGGGACGGGGGGCCGGTGGGGGCCTCCGAGCAGCAGGCCTAGGCCTGCAACACCCTGGACAGACTCTAGCTGGAGAGTCCTGTCCACCCCACCGAGACCCCGGCACCGACCTTGGTCTCCCCAGCGAACCACCCTCGAGCGTACCTCCTCCCCGACATCCCCCTGTTGAGGACGTGACGATGGGCACCACGCACGGCCTTGCCCTCCCCGACGAGGCGAACAAGGTCATGACTTCCGCCAGCACCCCGGTACACTGGTATGCGGCTCTAGCCGAGTCAAGAGAAGCCCACCATAAAAAGGGACTTCGACACCCCTGGTCATCAGCAGCCTTGCCCCCTTCTCGGCCGCTGAGTGCCAACGTCTGCTTCACCAAGAAAAGGCGATCTCCGACGACCTCCAGGGGTCCCGCCGAGAACCTACGACCACTGTCAATCTTGGCCTTAGAGGCAGAAAGCCACCGACTGCTTCGCCTCGAAGAAGTCCGGCGTCACCCATTCTCTTCCCCGACGAGAGACGTCAAGGCGGAGGAATTATCCCCGACCTGCTTCACGGCAGAAGAGGCCTTCTTCTCCATGAACTTGGCAGCAACCCGAGTCAGCGTACGGGAACGGAGGAACGCGGAGACAAGGAAACTTCAACTCCAACGCCTAGAAGAGGTTCGACGTCACCCCCTATCATCACCAATCAGGGACGTCAAGTCGGAGGAATTGCCACCAACCTGTCTCACGGCGGAGGAGACTCACTACGCACTGAGCTTGGCAGCGACCAGGGCCAGAGTTCAGGAGCGGAGATCTCACGACCCGAGCTGGTCGAACACTCCGACTCCCCCAACCCCGACTGCCGACGTCTCCAGCGCTTTGACAACAACAGTGGTGGTGGCGGAACCTCGAGTATCTGTGGAGAAGGAGCGTCTTCCTACGGACTATCGAGATCTCAAACTGACCGTCCCCGGCGACACGACGGTGTACCAGTTATCCTTGGAGGATCAGCGTCTACGACTCCACTCCTGGAAATGGCGTAGCCCTCCTGGGAGCACGACGGTGGAGGCCCTGTTGCGGAAGTTGAAGAAGGCTGCCAAATCTTCGTCTCCTCAGCGTATGCGGGAAATCGCAGATTCCACCCGCCGGCTCCACACCACCCGAAGGTTGACGACTACCCCGAAGTCTTGGAGTCAACGGGCAGCGGACCTGAAGTCTCTACAGAGGCAGCTCAAACCCCCTTCGCGTACCTCTCCGACAAATCATTCCACCTCCCGGGTTCTGCTGATGGCGTGGGACGAGCTGTCGGCTCGAGAGCAGCAACACGCGATAATGATGGCCGCGCAGTTATCCAACGCCCCGATCTGCCCTGGAGCGAGTGCGCTGCAACGTGGTGGCACTGGCTGGAAGACCACGGGCCTCGGACGACTCCGAGCAAGATGGAACGCGGCAGCGCTGAAAGTGCAAACTGCCTATCGCCTCCATCGACGGCGTAAGGCAGACGTCCTTTCCCTGTCCTCCCACCCACTGTCAGACTCCTCAGTGCTCCAACGAGTCGACGCAGCAGCGAGGTCCCTCTTCCGACGCCAACTCACGGTCATTCGCCGCGCCTTTGGCCAAAGCCCCGTTTCGGAGCCGCCGGCGCAGGGTGCCGCCCCGGTCGCCGATGCTGTGCTCAGCGTGCTCCACGGGAACTCTGAATCTACCTGCTCGACGGTTTCCTCGATGGAGGTGTGTTGCAGCCAGTATCGACTACAACAACATCGAGCCGACCTTCCGACTCCATCTGAGGAAGTGACCTCCGCATCGCCATCCACTCCCATTTGCCCTGCCGATAGTGTGTTACCCGGCAAACCCTCTAAGGCAAGACGGAGGCGGGAAGAGCGGGCACGGTCTAGGCTGACTACTCCACTACTCTGGATTGAAGACTCTGTGAACGACGTTTACCCCTGCTCATCGTCCCAGAAAAGCGGAGTGGGCTTGTTAAGTGGAGGTTCCCTCGACTTCACACAGCAAATGGCCGCTGGGATCAAGTCGCCGATGAACTCCCCTACACGATTGTCTACCTCCCCCAGCTCGAGCACTGATGGTAGCAGGATGGGTCAGCGACGGTTGAAGTTGCGGTTTGCCTCTCTGCGTGACCATCACCCAGAAGCGTATCCGACGGGGTTGCTACCCGCAGATGTCGACGAAACGCACCCCACCTGTCTCACCCTGACCGAGCAGCTGGACATGCGCCTCGTTGCAAACGCCCGCAGACAACCCTTTCCACCAGATCCTCTTCCTCCCCTTCCTCCCGACAGCTCGGCAAGTGACGCCTTACAGGTCAGTCCAACGGAAAGTGGAGTTACACACGTCAGTCAGACCGACAGTGGTACCACTCATGTGAGTCAGACTGATAGTGATTGTCATCTTCCGACCGACAGTGGGACGACGCACGTCAGCCCCAGTACCGATAACGTGCACGTGGTGGAGAGCACGCCTGAGGGAGCAGACTCAGCCCTGGCCGACAACGTCTTGGCCGCCTCTCTCGCCTCCCACGTTCTCGAGGAGTCTCTGCTCTGTGAGCATGTGCTTGCGGATGGGGGGGTGTTATGGAAACACCCGACCCAAGGAAGGTTGGCCAGCAGCCTCGCGGCGGTACGCGATGAGGAGGGAGTCCTGCTGTTGGTCTTCTACGCCTACCTGAAGGGCCAACTGATAAAGGTGCTGGTGGACTCCGGGGCGTCCGATAACTTCGTATCGGAGTCGTGTGCGAAGAAGTGTGGATTGACGGTGCGGAAAGGTCCGGCTATGCGAGTGACACTCGCCGATGGTTCGGTCAAGACTTCCGGGGAGGTCGCCCACGCAAAGTTCATGGCGCACACTGCCTCAGGAGTGGACTACGTCGAAAACCACATGACACTCCGTGTACTCCCTCTCGGTATTCAGGTCGACGTGGTACTGGGGGGGAAATGGCTGCGCAGCCTGTCCCCTGTGACGTTGGACTACGACGATCACGGCTCCATCTCTTTTGACACGCGAGCCAAGGGGGGCGGCAAGCAGCGAGTGAAGCTGCAGGGATGCAGCCCGGGGACTACACAGGGCAATAAGGCTCGTGGGGCAGCACTGATTGATGAGGTCTTCCTCAGCACCGTCCAGTTGAAGCGCCACCTTATCGCCCTAGAGACCGCTCGTCAACTGGGCAATGAGGACAGTCTTCCGCGATGGCTGATGATGGCAACGCGAGGCGACTCCGAGGAAGGCGCCTACGCCGCCACTGCTGATGAACTCCCCTATCCGGCAGTGGATCACGATGACAGCGGCAAACCGACTACGGAGGCGGTGAAGACTGAGGACCCTGACAGTAAGGACGCTAAAGTATCTCCGGAATGGAGGAAGCGATTCGAGGCCTTCTTCAAGCAATACGAAGAACAGCTGCGTGCATCCTTACCCGAGCTCTCCAAGCTACGGAGTTCCAAGGAGGACAACGCCCACGTTACCCTTAAGTCGGACAAGGAAGGCGGACCACCTTGTCGCAGGCCTTACAAGATGTCTGTGGAAGAGCTGCGCCAACTACGTGAACGCATCGAGCAGCTCATGGAGAAAGGGTACATACGACCGTCCTCGAGTCCATATGCTGCTCCGTGTCTGATGGTCCCCAAGCCCGGGGACCCGAAGACACTGAGACTGGTGGTGGATTACCGCCAGCTGAATCAGCAAACGGTACGAGACCGGTACCCCCTGCCGGACATACAACTGATGTTCGACGAGATGCAAGGAGCGGCGTTCTTCTCCTCCTTTGACGCGGTCGATGGATTCTGGCAAGTACCAATGGCCGAAGAGGACGTGGAGAAGACGGCGTTCACCACGCAGATGGGCGCGTACGAGTGGTTAGTGATGCCCCAAGGTCTGCAGAACTCCCCCTCTCAGTACCAACGGCGCATGCAGCGAGCACTCGGACATCTTCCTTTCGTGAGAATCTTCATCGACGACTGTGTGGTGTTCAGCCGCACAGTTGAAGAACATCACGAACATTGTCGTATCTTTCTGGAAACGTGTAAGGAGAAGGGAGTATATCTGAAGGCGAGCAAGGCGAAGCTGTGCAAGGAGTCCCTGCGCTTCTTAGGACACACCCTGTCTGCCAAGGGCTGTCAGCCCCAACACGACAAGATTGAATCGGTGAAGAGCTGGCCGGCGCTGGAGACTGTCACCCATGTACGACAGTTCCTGGGGCTAGCAGGGTATTATCGCCGCTTCGTCCACCACTTCTCCGAGATCGCCCAACCCCTCACCCGACTCACTAAGTCGGACGTCCCATGGGAATGGGGGCCTCAGCAGCAGTGGGCGTTCGAAGAGCTCAAGCGAGCCTTGTCGTCCGGCCCGGTGCTAGCTCTCCCGGACACCAAAGCCGCCTTCGACGGCTCCGCCCCCTTCTTGGTGCAGACGGACGCCAGTGGAGTGGCGCTTGGGGGGGTGTTAATGCAGGACCTCGGGAACGGGATGCAGCCCATTGCCTACGAGAGTCGCCAGTTCTCGGCGGCGGAGCAGAATTACCACACTGGCGAGCGAGAACTGTGTGGCCTCCACCACTGTACCACCGTCACCTGGCGGCACTACCTCATCTTCTCCGAATTCAAGCTGCAAGGTGACCATAGGCCCTTAGAGTGGCTGATGTCCCCGGGACGGGAGCTCAGCCGCCGCCAGGCCAGATGGTATATGGATCTCGTAGAGGTGGGGGTACCACGCATGGAGTACGTGAAGGGCGCTCTCTTGCTGGTTCCAGATGCACTGTCGAGGAGGCCCGACTATGTCGAGAAAACGCCTCGACAAGGACTCAAAGATGCGGGTGTGGTGAATCCCATTACGGACTTGCCTTCCGACCCTACATCCGTGCTCGACACGAATGACATCTTCGAGGACAAGCCCCCTGATCCAGCGCCACCCTGGCTAGCCGAATTGGGGGCGTGGACCGAGGCAGTCTCTACCCTCCAGGTAGCAGAGGCGGCCATGGAACAGCATGGGTCCCTAACGGCGGAACTCGCGGCGGGCGTGACGACGAGAGGGAAGGCTAAAACAGTATCCTTCGCAGGTTCAGACCCCCCTTCTTCGTCGCCAGTGCTGGACGCGCCTGTTGGCGGGAAACCTGGGCGTCCGCGTGGGCGATTGCCCAAGGATCAGTTGGCAGATCGGCAGGACTGGAAAGTGTGTCCGGAAGTGTTCGACCGTCTCCAGGAGCAGTACGGGAAGTTTGACGTCGACGCCTGCTGCGACATCGGTGGGAAGAACCGTCAGGTAGAGCAGTATTGGTCAGACTGCTTGAGTGAGCTCTGGAGAGGCAAGCATGTGTGGTGCAACCCGCCGTATTCCAGTAGCCACATCACCATCGAGGCCGTGCTACTTAAGTACCTGGAGGAGTGGAAGGCTGATCCAGAGAACACCTCAGCGGTGTTCCTTCTTCCGGATCTACAGAAGCGCATGCCGCAATGGCGGAGCATTTTTCGGCGTGCGGGGATGCAGATCAGGGAGGTGATCCCAACGCACGACGCTCAAGGTGTGGCCACTCAACTATACATGACGCCGGATGGTAGAAGACACGACCTTCCTTGGCCGGTGTTGGTGGTTTATGCACCGCCGGCTCGTCGCCAACAGAACCGTGTGAGGTATCCGAGGGTGACGCCGCCCATCGTCCAGACGGGGGAGGCAGCGCGGGTTCGGGATCAGCACGACCCTCCCACCGACGCCACGTTCCTGAAGGCTTTGCGTGGGGAGTATGATCGGGCGGGCCCCTTGCACGATCTTCGGGCAAAAGTACTGGCGTCCCCCCATCGTATGACGCGGGACTTCCGGGTGGTGGGAGAGGTGCTTTGGAGGGTTGCCGCGGGCCGTTACCAGCTAGTGCTGGGTGAGGACTCTCCTCTTCGGGAGGTGATCTTCCAGGAGGCTCATGACTCCCTGACAGCAGGGCACACTGGCAGGGAGAAGACGCTGGAGCGAGTGCTACGCAGATTCTGGTGGAAGAATGCGACCGATGATGTAGCAGCGTGGGTCTCTTCCTGCCCCACGTGCCAATCGGTGCGGCCGAGGGCCTCCTTCCCCGACGGTCTGCTGAACCCCCATGCCATTCCTGCTCGTAATTGGCAGGTCGTGGGCGTGGACTTCGTTACCGGACTCCCCATGACAACTCAGGGCAACGACGCCTTTGCTACGTTTACGTGTAAACTAAGCAAGATGGTACATGTGGTGCCCATGCACTTCGGGGATAGCTCGGCACAGACCGTCGCCAGGATCTACTTCGACGTGGTTTGGAGGCAGCATGGCGCACCCATGAAGATTGTCTGCGACCGAGACCCTCGCTTCCAGGACGCCTTTTGGCGCGAGCTAATGCGCCTAATGGGCGTGCGCGTTGCGTCCACCACGCCATACAACCCGAGATCGGACGGTCAAGCTGAAGCCAGCAATCGTGTGGTGGAAGACATGCTGCGGTCATTCGTGGGAGCCAACGCTGACGATTGGGACCTGTATGCCACCAACGTGGAGTTCGCCATTAACGACTCTCGCAGTGAGGCTACCGGCTTTACGCCATTTGAGCTTTGCTACGGTGTGTCACCAATGTCCCAACTGGACCTGTTTCTGGAGGCGGCTACGGAGCCTGGCGCCCAGCGACGAAAAGGGGGGGTGGGGACAGCGCACGAGATGGCAGTCAAATTTTCGTCGCAGTTGCGGGACGCTCGGGCCAGGCTCGAGTTAGCGCAGCAGAGGCAGCGGGCTCAGTTCGATCAGCGGCATTCCCAACAGGAGTACCAAGTAGGGGACCTCGTTTGGATTGAGGCCAAGCACCTTACCGAGAAGCTGATGGACCGGAAACTTTGCAGGAAGTTAGGTCGCCGGTGGCATGGACCAGTCCCTGTAGTGGAGCGCTTCTACAGCGACCTACAAGCCGAGCTGCCAGAGGCTGAACGAGGGGCCCCGGTCGCCTATCGACTCCGACTTCCCCCTCACTGGCTGATCCACGACGTGTTTGCCCAACATCGGCTCAAACCGCATGTGGGAGGTGAAGACTCCTTCGCCCGTCGATCCGTCATCCCCATCCCCGAACCGGTCATGGTGGACGGACAAGCTGAAGCCTATGTGGACAAGATCCTCGCCTATCGGGTACGTTCAGTCCGAGGCAAACAGGTAGAGGAGTGGAAGGTGCGCTGGGTTGGATTCTCTTCCGCTCACGATCAGTGGAGAACCCGGGATAAGATGAACCGTGGAGGGGAGAATCAGCAGCTGAAGGAGTTTGAAGCAGAACGCCTACGCCGACAACGAGAGTCAATGCAGGAGGTCGCAGAACGTCGCCGGCGACTCCGAGATGCAGCGGTGGACACCGCAGCGGCAGCAGAAGTCACTCTTGCGCAGCTGATTCAACACCCCTGTGATGAACCCGAGCCGGCAGTATCAGAAGAAGCGTGCCTACCGTGGGAAAGCTTGTGCACTCTGGATGATGGAGAAGTTGCACGAGTCACAGAAGCCGACTGGGGTGACGAACGCCCGGTAAGAATATTGGTAATGTTCAGTGGCACCGGGTCAGTGGAAAAACAGTTCGACAAGTGTTTCCCCCACTCCCAAGCGGTGACCGTGGATCACGACCCATTGTGGAGGGCCACCCATGTTAACACCATCGAAGACTGGGACTACCGCCAGTATCCCCCTGGGTATTTCGATGTGATCTGGGCAAGCCCACCGTGTACACAATACAGTCAGGCGAGAACGACTGGAGGACCCCCAGATCTGCAATCTGCAGACGAGTGCGTGCAACGGACACTGGACATCATTGAGTACTTCAAACCCGAGCACTGGTTTCTAGAAAACCCTGAAGGTCGTTTCCCCAATGCCCTACGCCTGCGCCCGATAATGGACAAGTTGCCGGAACCGCTTTTCTGCACCTATTGTAAATATGGGAAGAGGTACCGGAAGCCCACGTGTATTTGGACGAGTACTCCTCCGCAGACCCCCCTTCTGCAATGTACTGCGGACACACCGTGCGCTTACAAGTGGGCTACGGGAGGACATCCTGATACTGCGCAAGTCGGACCACATCCGGATCAGACGGGCGCACGAGATTCCCGAGCGGTGTACCCGATTCCCGGACCCCTACTATATCACCTGTTCCACGCGTTGCAGTATGGAAGACTAGCGCTGAAGCAGGACCCGGCAGCCTGATGGAGTGTGTGCCAAGCGTCGACGATGGAAGACGAAGACGAAGACCTGCCTTAGACTCCGGAAGGTGTAGTGGAAGGTCTCTTGGGATAGCGTCCTTGTGGCGGGACCTCGAGACCCAAACGCACTGGATGGTGGCAGATGTATGACAGGAGCCAGCATACCTTAGAACTGGTGGGAACCAGAAAACCCAAGAACTGGTCAGTAACTTAAGAAGAGAGTGGATCAGGAGATGGCCACCTCTTAAGGGGGGGAGAGTTGTGCCCGGAGGCACAGCATTGCAATAATGAGAAATCCGTGGATCGAATATCGAATGACGAATCGAGTCTACAGCTAGATATGAGATCAGGAGGCACAGCATTGCAATAATGGGAAATCCAGGGATCGAATATCGA
Organism: Cymbomonas tetramitiformis; assembly: GCA_001247695.2. NCBI lineage: Eukaryota > Viridiplantae > Chlorophyta > Pyramimonadophyceae > Pyramimonadales > Pyramimonadaceae > Cymbomonas > Cymbomonas tetramitiformis. The sequence goes on along the minus strand of LGRX02009416.1, from coordinate 7,338 downwards.
ATGACGAATCGAGTCCACAGCTAGATATGAGATCAGGATCGTGCCCACAGATAACTGGATCGTGTCCCCGGACGATTAGGGAATAATCGTCGGAAGGACCACGGATCGTCGATCGATGTGATCGTGCTAACAGGTGTCTGACTCATGCTTGCAGATGATTGGACCGTGTCTACAGACGATATAGGAGTGACCGTCTGTGAGGCATACAATCATCGATCGATGTGAATGTCAGATTGTACCTACGGACGATTGGGGGAAATAATCGTGTGTAGGTCGGATGTGATGTTAAGAGGAGTTGCTCGTGCACGGACTTCTCAGTTTGTGTGAACCGAAATTAGATAGTAACCTTAGAAATAGCATGCAACTTACTTACCAGCAATTGTCAGTATATATTCGTATATAATACGTTCGTCGACACCATACTTCCTTGCAATATACCCCGGAACACTGATCAAGGGAGTGGCTGTAGCTGCTTAACACAACTAAGTGAACGTATGTCAAACGTTTAAAACGCGCAGATGCGCTTCATCCGCTCAATTCGTTGGCGGTATGAAGCGCTTCTTCCGCTCTATCTCCGCGGGATGTCGCTAGGAGGTCGGAGCAGATAAGTCAACACACTTCACTCCTAAGGTGTTGTCCGTGATAAATATTGTTAATCATGCCAAGATCAACAAAATGGTCAGACAGAATCTTCTCATTTTGAGATGAGACCTAATGAGCGTTCCCTTAAGCAGCGCCAGCGTCCCCCTAGCGGGAACCGGGAGGACGTTGGCGAGCCGTCCGGCCAAACCGCGGCAAGACCGGAGATTCCCCCCGATCATTTTGCTGAACAGGCCCTTCTGAGGGATACTGAAAGAGCGCGCCGCCGGATTTTGACAATTCGCCACGTAAGATGCTCCGCAACGGTCAGAGTTGGCAGAATATTGTATTTCAGAAATAGCGGAGAAAATAGGCTTCTAGGAACCGAAAACTTGAATTTTGGGGCAAAGACGCCATGTGACGCCATATGACGTCTAATGAAAATGTGAGTATTAAAATTGGACCTAAGACGCCGTATGCCATGCCATACAGCGTCTTAGAGTTGTAATGAAACCTCACATGAGCACTCAGATGCTGCATCGGTCGGTTGATCGAATCCCCCGCCCGTCGCGTGACATCTGAGCCGCTCGCGAGACCCGCCTTGCATGTTGTGAAGAGCACTTTTCGCGTTCCGCCAGTGTTAAGAGCTGTTTCAGCGGTGTTAATTAATGAATAGATTAGGAACATCCGCAGCATGCTAGCCCCAAAATATGTTGCATACGACATACTTTGGGCGCTAGGTAACTTGCCCGCTCAGATTTGGTCACTCGAAGCGGATCTTGGGGTCCTCTCTTCGAGTGGCGAGGAGCGGTGAACCCCATTCTCGAAACGCCATTCTCTTGGCGTTCTGATCAAGGGAGTGGCTGTAGCTGCTTAACACAACTAAGTGAACGTATGTCAAACGTTTGAAACGCGCAGATGCGCTTCATCCGCTCAATTCGTTGGCGGTATGAAGCGCTTCTTCCGCTCTATCTCCGCGGGATGTCGCTAGGAGGTCGGAGCAGATAAGTCAACACACTTCACTCCTAAGGTGTTGTCCGTGATAAATATTGTTAATCATGCCAAGATCAACAAAATGGTCAGACAGAATCTTCTCATTTTGAGATGAGACCTAATGAGCGTTCCCTTAAGCAGCGCCAGCGTCCCCCTAGCGGGAACCGGGAGGACGTTGGCGAGCCGTCCGGCCAAACCGCGGCAAGACCGGAGATTCCCCCCGATCATTTTGCTGAACAGGCCCTTCTGAGGGATACTGAAAGAGCGCGCCGCCGGATTTTGACAATTCGCCACGTAAGATGCTCCGCAACGGTCAGAGTTGGCAGAATATTGTATTTCAGAAATAGCGGAGAAAATAGGCTTCTAGGAACCGAAAACTTGAATTTTGGGGCAAAGACGCCATGTGACGCCATATGACGTCTTATGAAAATGCGAGTATTAAAATTGGACCAAAGACGCCGTATGCCATGCCATGCCATGCCACACGATGATTGTCCAATCATCTTGAGTCTCAGTATGTCTCGAAGCTAAAATCAATTTATTTTGATAAAATTTTACATTTAATTTTTTTAAAAAAACTTTAAAAAATTCAGAATACCCAAATAATTGATTTTACGAATAGGGTAATGCTACTGACGCTGGAATTTCACCCCAATCTCTACGAATTAGTTATTACTCAACGCGATATCGAACCCATGTCATCATCGTCCTCACCGGACGGTTCCGGTGACACAGTACATATTTGTAGGCGTATTACTGACCAACGGTAAAATAGGAGTCAACGATCTTTTCATAATCATGGGAAAGCGATGAAAGAGGCCATATCCATCGCCGCCATCACCATCATCGACACAGTTATGGTGCGTGCCCTCGCCCTACAGGGCGAAGAAGTGAGTTTGTTGTTTGCGCTGTGTGCTATTACTTTTCGTTTTGTTTGTACATTTCGTTAATCTTCAGTTTGGTTGAAGCTCACTGTCATTCTGCTTTTTTTCTTAGCATCTCATGCGCTTTGCTAGGTTATCGCAAAAACATGACATCCTTTACTATGTGTTCATGGCGCGACGCGGCACAACTGAGGTAAGCTTATTTTACATATGCATCCGCCTTTTTAACTTTGCTTTAAATGTCGTTTTGTGTGTGTCTTTTGGAGACCTCTGGTCGGCAGCGACTCTTCTGGCGAAGAATCGGCGTTTCTCACGCCGATTCTGAGCACGCTGGCAGATTCCCCGCAGAAATCTACTAGGGAAAGGTGCTATCAACACATTAGATGAGTATTATGGCGAAAAATTGCAGTTTTCCTTGGGAACCCTACTCTTTTGGCCCCAGAAACATTACAGCTTGCTGTTTTAATGGTATTAGCTCAAATAAGAGCACCGGAAATTAATACCGGAGGTCTCAGTTCGAATCTGAGATACCATCCTATCATACATACTTCTTCCCGCAAAGCATCATTCACGCGCAACAATAAAACACGTCCTACCTATCGTGATCGCTTTTTGTTAAATATTAAAACGTTTTGGTGTGGAAGTCTAGGTTTGCGAACCTAGCTTGGGTTAAACCCCCAACTACACGTCTTGACACCTCTACTCCCTCACACATTGCAATATGTCTTGCCAAGTATTGTTATGCGTTTAACATAGAGGCCCGCTATGACCGCGGTTGAATGGCCTCTCTTAACTTTGCCTCCCTTGCCATTCGCACTTAACTTTGCGTTTTTTTATGTGTAAGCACTTCACTTGACATACCTACACGTATATTATCGCATATGCATGAAAAATAGACGTTGTTTACGTGTACAATAGTTGTGTACCGCCCACTATAGGGCGCGTACCCATTGACAACGCATATAGGTGAGCTCAATAGTACAAGCCTTTTCCACCTTCATGCTTCACTTTAGTAGAATAGAAACAACAAGGCTCGTCATTTTCATCAAAATGTTATTGCATTATAGCAAAGTTCCTAGGTGTAGTTGGGGTTTCAACCCAAGCTAGGTTCGCAAACCTAGACTTCCACACCAAAACGTTTTAATATTTAACAAAACGCGATCACGATAGGTAGGACGTGTTTTAAGGTTGCGCATGAATGATGCTTTGCGGGAAGATGTATGTGTGATAGGATGGTATCTCAGATTCGAACTGAGACCTCCGGTATTAATTTCCGGTGCTCTTATTTGAGCTAATACCATTAAAACAGCAAGTTGAAATGTTTCTGGGGCCAAAAGAGTAAGGTTCCCAAGGAAAACTGCAATTTTTCGCCATAATACTCATCTAATGTGTTGATAGCACCTTTCCCTAGTAGATTTCTGCGGGGAATCTGCCAGCGTGCTCAGAATCGGCGTGTGAAACGCCGATTCTTCGCCAGAAGAGTCGCTGCCGACCAGAGGTCTCCAAAAGACACACACAAAACGACATTTAAAGCAAAGTTAAAAAGGCGGATGCATATGTAAAAGAAGCTTACCTCAGTTGTGCCGAGTCGCGCCATGAACACGTAGTAAAGGATGTCATGTTTTTGCGATAACCTAGCAAAGCGCATGAGATGCTAAGAAAAAAAGCAGAATGACAGTGAGCTTCAACCAAACTGAAGATTAACGAAATGTACAAACAAAACGAAAAGTAATAGCACACAGCGCAAACAACAAACTCACTTCTTCGCCCTGTAGGGCGAGGGCACGCACCATAACTGTGTCGATGATGGTGATGGCGGCGATGGATATGGCCTCTTTCATCGCTTTCCCATGATTATGAAAAGATCGTTGATTCCTATTTTACCGTTGGTCAGTAATACGCCTACAAATATGTACTGTGTCACCGGAACCGGCCGGTGAGGACGATGATGACATGGGTTCGATATCGCGTTGAGTAATAACTAATTCGTAGAGATTGGGGTGAAATTCCAGCGTCAGTAGCATACTAGCATTACCCTTACGAATATACCAAGTCATAAACCAAACCAAACCGTAGTACGAAAACGTCGAAAAGTGTGTCCACGCAACGCGCCAGGCATAGAATATTGGGGAAAAAATCGGAGATGGAATCGAAGATCCCCCTCTTTTGAAAAATCGGGAAATATAATTCAGTCGTCTTAACACTGTGTGTTCTTAACACTGTAAATTCCTTAACAGTGCGAAAAATTGAAGCCAGATTGCCTGTGACACGGTATGCTGTACCCGACACCGTATGTAAATGGATGCTTCATTCAGAACCCCATTGATATTGGGGAAAAAATCGGAGATGGAATCGAAGATCCCCCTCTTTTGAAAAATCGGGAAATATAATTCAGTCGTCTTAACACTGGGTATGACATTGTGTTATTTCATGTCATAATTCGCCAAATTCCCTTAACAGTGCGAAAAAATGAAGCCTGAATCGTAGGCTGTACACTGTACGCTGTACACGACACAGAGTAGCGCTAACACGACAATATAAAATCCGTACGATTTGCTGTGTCACACGACACCGTATGTAAATGGATGCTTCATTCAAAACCCCATGGATATTGGGGAAAAAATCGGAGATGGAATCGAAGATCCCCCTCTTTTGAACAATCGGGAAATATATAGGGGGTACGTGAACGTACAGGTGGGGAAAAAATAAACCCCCCCTGAGTATCCATCATCCGCATCATCATCATGTGAACAGGGAACATATCAACCCCCTATGGCCGGTCTGTGGCCGTACGATGAGGGCTGTGGCCGAGGATTGGCCGAGGGTGCTTTTGCTTGTTGGCCGAGACGAATTATGTAAAATTTTGAAAACTTCCCCGAAATTTTGCGATTTTTATGATATTGCCATACTTAAATTTAAAATTTTGCGCCTGCGGCGGGCAATTTTAGATTTTGGCCGGGATGGCCGAAACTTGGCCGATGGAATTGTTGAGTGTTGGCCGTACGACCTAAAAGTTTGATATCTTCCCTGCATGTGAAGAGTGAGAGACCCGAGACAAAGAGGCGGCCAAGAGCGGGGGGGGGCGGGGGGGGAGGGTTTGGTACCCTGCAGGGGGCTCGCGGACCCCAGCCTTCATGATTCAGGGAAGCTGACTGAATTACATTATTAACGCCGTGTGAAGTCATACGTTGCCATTCATGCATGGTTGCATATAATGAAGGGGGGCTACCGGGGGCTCCGCCGGTTGCCATTATTCAGCACATTGACACGAATTACATTATTAACGCCGTGTGAAGTCATACGTTGTCATTCAATGCATGACTGCGCATCTAATGAAGGGGGGGTGTGGGGGGAGCTACCGGCTGGGGGAGCTCCACTTCCCCCGGATTATTCATTATTCAACGTGGCCTTTGAATTACATTATTAACGCCGTGTGAAGTCATACGTTGTCATTCATGCATGAAGCGCATATAATGAAGAGGGGGCTACCGGTGGGGGGGGCTCCACGCACCCCCCGCCCCCTTCATTATACACTGATGACCTGGGTTAAATATAATTAAAATTTAATTATTACCGCACTGTGAAGTCATACCTTGTCATTCATGGATGACCTTTATATTTATATTTAATTTTATTTATACGGTCGTGTCGTGTCGTGGCCGCGTGTCGTGTGTACAGTGACACACTGAGTCGTGTCGGTTACAGTGTCACAGCTCACTGTGTCGTGTGTCACAGCTCTACACTGTGTCGTGTACAGCGTACAGTGTACAGCCTACGATTCAGGCTTCATTTTTTCGCACTGTTAAGGGAATTTGGCGAATTCGTGAAATATATGACAATGTCATCTTAAAATGACACAGTGTTAAGACGACTGAATTTTCTGAATCCGTTCACGCATTTCTCAGATTTCAAGAATGAAGACCTGCGTTTATATATCCATGGGGTTTTGAATGAAGCATCCATTTACATACGGAGTCGTGTACTGGCTTCATTTTTCCGCACTGTTAAGGAATATAATCAATTTAATCGATTTATGACATTCTTACGCAATGTCATACACAGTGTTAAGAGCGACTGAATTATATTTCCCGATTTTTCAAAAGAGGGGGATCTTCGATTCCATCTCCGATTTTTTCCCCAATAATTCAGTCGCTCTTAACACTGTGTCATTGTTTCATGACATTGTCATTGCGTTATGACAATGTCAAATTCGCCAAATTCCCTTAACAGTGCGAAAAAATGAAGCCAGAACGTAGGCTATACTCTGTGACACTGTACGATGTACACGACACAGTATTGGGGAAAAAATCGGAGATGGAATCGAAGATCCCCCTCTTTTGAAAAATCGGGAAATATATAATTCAGTCGCTCTTAACACTGTGTCATTGTTTCATGACATTGTCATTGCGTTATGACAATGTCAAATTCGCCAAATTCCCTTAACAGTGCGAAAAAATGAAGCCAGAACGTAGGCTATACTCTGTGACACTGTACGATGTACACGACACAGTATATAAATGGAGGCTTCATTCTAAACCCCATTGATATATAAACGAAGGTCTTCATTCTTCAAATCCCAGAAATGTGTGAACGGATTCAGAAAATTCAGTCGCTCTTAACACTGTGTCATTGTTTCATGACATTGTCATTGCGTTATGACATTGTCAAATTCGCCAAATTCCCTTAACAGTGCGAAAAAATGAAGCCTGAATCGTAGGCTATACACTGTACGCTGTACACGACACGGTGTCGAGCTGTGACACACGACACAGTGAGCTGTGACACTGTAACCGACACGACTCAGTGTGTCACTGTACACACGACACGCGGCCACGACACGACACGACCGTATAAATAAAATTAAAATTAAATATAAAGGTCA
>LGRX02009415.1:0-30035 GCA_001247695.2 Cymbomonas tetramitiformis | reverse complement strand
CCACCGACTACGAGGTCAACACACCACCACACCACAGCCGTTCAATCGTCAAATTGCGCGGTCAACACGCCCACAGCCGCATCCGCTCAACCGTCAACCACGAATTCGCAACACGCCACCATCACAGCCGTTCAATCACCAACTACGAGGTCAGCACACCACCACCGCCGCCGGTCACCCATCAACTACGAGGTTAACACGCCACCACTACGTACCGTTCAACAATCAACTACGAGATCAACGCGCACCAATGCCGCATCCACTCAGCCATCAACTACGAGGCCAACACACCACCACACCACAGCCGTCCAACCATCAACTACGAGGTCAACACGCCCATAGCCACAACCGTTCAGCCATCAACTACGATCAACGCGCGCCACTGCTGCATCCACTCAGCCATCAACTACGAGGCCAACACGCCCACAGCCGCAGCCGCTCAGCCGTCAACCACGAAGTCAACACGCCACCACCACAGCCGTTCAATCACCAACTATGTCAGGGTCATGACCGATGACATATGTGTCATACATGTCATACGTGTCATACCTGTCAGACATGTCATACCATGTCATGTCATGTCATGTCGGTCGTGTCATATATTATTATGACAGTCGGTCGTGTCATATATTATTATGACAGTCGGTCGAGTCATATATTATTATGACAGTCGTCAGTACGGTCGACCATGACTGTACCTGTCGTCAGATGATAAGTCACATCATCTGTCATTATTCAAGGAAAGACTTGAATGACCCTGTCATCGAGAGTTCGTATGTCGAACTCGAAGATGGCAAAGCAAGATACATCTTGAAGTACAAACAAGAACCATCTTGGCTTTAAGCATGTGCGGAACACGCATGCACAGTATGAACGAACTATTCGTTATCACAATACTGGTCGTTCAACCTACGTCTCGGGTTCACAACCCAATGGCGGTACTATCTATGATGATAGGAGACGTATGGTATAAGATGAGGAAGCGTTGGGCTTCAAGCAGATCTGCACTCAGAGACTGCACTCATCACCCGCTATTATTTTCACTTGCGTTGCTGTCCAACTTCGCAGTGTTAACTTGTATATTGATAAAATATTCACGGCCTGTTGTATCATATGGTATTCTCCTAAAACTCGTCAAGGCACGAAAAGAGAACTCAAGTGAGTGCAGCGTCAGGCATAGTATACAGTATATTGTTCGCAGGTTTGCAGGTGGGCGCATAAGCGACAGCGCTCGCAGTGATATTGAATATCTGCAAATCGAATAATATACGCCCGAATATCGTCAGCACACGGATTGCGCGAGGAGACTTTTCATCGCGAACATATTCGCAGCTAACAGCATCCGCAGAGAAGTCGTCTTGATTTTATAAGCGACAAGGTGTGCGCACAGTGTACGGAACGCATGCAAATGATGTCAAAATTCGCAGGAATGTCACTGTATGCGAGATGCAGATGCGCGAACGAAAAATGATCGTCAGCACATATGATTCACATCAAATGCGACTGGACGCACGAAATTTCGTTTAACAGCGCGCTCGCATTCGTTCATGCGACGTATATCAGCGATCATCAGTATGCGACGTACAAATCATCAGCAATTGATTTTCGCAAATGCTCGTATGATGATTTTAGCTCGTCAGCGCGATGTGCACTGATGTGATGCGCGAAGTGCACGTCAGCGCGATCTCATGATTCATCTGATGCAATGGACGCACGTTTTTAGGGCGCATGATTCCTAACGCGTCTTTATGCAGCGACACATATAAAATGTGTACGCGCGTCAGTATCCTCTGCAGAATGATTGTATACTTGCAGGCATACTGCTGTGGACGCATGATCACCATACTACTGTGGACGCATGATCAACATATTGCTGTGGACACATGATCGTCATACTGATGTGAATGTATGATCACCATACTGCAACAATTCACACTATGTTCTGATGAGTGCATCGATATTTCTAATGCTGATGATTAGAGTACAGCATTTCATACTTATTTGAAGTATAGTGTGCAAAATGTTTATTTGAGCATACACTAACTTACAGCATATATTACTTGCAGCATCTGAGTATATGTATATCTTATACTGAATGACTGCTACACTGTAAGTTGTGCATGCATTATTATAACAGATGTTCTAAATGATCCAACTTGATCACGGTAACAGTTGGAATAGATGTGCACAAAAGCATTCATTTGCAGTGCATGCTAACTATATTAGAACCCATACAGTATAAGGTGCCTGTTCAGTAATCTTAACACAGTAATTAGCTCAATATGACCCGGTGGAGTCGAGATACTCCTCGGACAACATATTGTTCTACTGTGGATTACTGAAAGGATACTCACCGGAGCTGTATGTGAAATATACCCAGCAACTCATTTTGTAAATGAGATTATTTTGGAATTACAATATATCCTAAGCTTAATATATCATGCTAGATGTATTCAGTGCATGGTATGCTGATAATCCTGCATGATGAACTATCTGGAAATGTTGTAATGTCCAGAAGTTATCTTACTGCAAAGTGTGTAAAAGTTAATACACACACACACACACACACACTGACAAAAGTGCTAATCAGTAAGCACTGCATGCATGCACACACATTGCATTGTATGTATTAATATTCACTGATTCAAAGTGAATTGATTAATTTAATTATCTATCATGTATATGATAATGTAGATACCACTTTCCAAACACATGTGCGTGGAAAGTGTCAGCGATTGTGATAGATATGGGAACAGATAAATCAACATGCTGTAGGGCTGGATGGAGTTATCTCCACTTCTCCAGACCCGAAGGCAAGATACTGCACCCATGCAACAGCTGGTAACTGTTGGGTGCAGTCCACTCGTCATTCCACATATCATCGCTGGAGCAACATCAAAAACTACATTGCATAATGATAATTGATTCAGTTTTGATCAGTTCAAATGCATGTAACTCTCAGATCAGTATCTACATGACATCTGATAATAGTATTGAGGACAGCACACACATACAAATGTGTTGTGTCAAATTGCTGTGATTATATCAAGCAATGTCCAGATATGTTCTAAATAAGAAATATCATTTTGATAAATCTTAGAGCACAGACCTATGCTCAGAACAGATCATAGATTGACAAATATCACTAAAGTGGATGTTCCTAAATGGATGTTCCCACTTAAGTTGATAAATCTATATATCATCAGAATGTACATTTACTGCCATGGGTTTAAATCCGTAAAACCCAGAAATGCTGTCAACCATAGATGTTGATATACAGCATAATTTACTTATTTGCCATGAAATTTGTCATGTGCAAAAGTAAAGTTTATTGCAGTGATTCTGTACTTTACATTCCACACACACAGAGATATGTACATATATCAACATATATATATATGTTGAAAAATGGCCAAAATCGGTAAAATTCTTTGGCGATTAATTTGAAAATTGAAAATTGGACCTTGTTTTATTTGATATTATGATTTTATACCTATTAAGGTATGAGGAAATCATAATGACACATGTCATATCTCGTGTAACACCCTAAATAATAGGTGTGGAATATGTAGGGGTGTACATATTGGCTGTAACAATAAATCGGTCAAAATGTTCTACGTGTAATCTTTTGAAAATTTGGGATTGATTTTTTTGCTATAACGAATATTTAGCTATCAAATAACAATCCCTGAATGACATAACACGTGTAACACCCTGTAACACCCTAAAATCTGAATGTGTGTGTCAGGGGGTGTAACGTACCTTCTGAACACCCTGTAACATTCAGTTTGGTATCAAAAGCAGTTTTGCTTAAAAACATTTGCAAAATATTTATACTGCTTATTTTTTACCTATTTTAGGGTTACTGATACCATGTAACACCCTAATCATACTATTGGGTATATGGGCCACTGTAACATGACATGCCCTAAAATGCTATTATAATTTCGATAAACTTCGTGTTTGGCATTAACATATCATGCTGTTTTCGACGCAGACATGATTATATATCGGGCAACAACCCAAGAACTGTTGGGCAACAACCCTAAAACTGTAACAGCTGCTTCCTATAAGGACTGCATGCTATAACCTATAAGCTATAAGCTATGAGGTATATAGGCAACTGACTGCCTATGTGTTCACACTTCCTCGAGGGGGGAAGAAGGTGGATAGGATTCACACATATCCATTTCATATTCCGATCTGGTGATTTCTGATGGATTGCTTTTGATAAAATCACTGCATCCACAAATAACGTTGAAATCTGTACAACGTTAAATCCACCATCACTAATAAAGTGTAAACTCGGATGGGAAACTATATCCCAATGACTATAAGTTGACTCTTGCTCAGCATTTACATTCTCGAGTAAGTTTGGAATGCTGAACTATATACATAACATATAACCTGATACCATGCTTAATTGCATTTCCTGGATCAGAAGATGATAGTTATATAATGTATATATATATATATCCCACCTGATATACTTTGGCACTATAGCCGTACATAAGAGTGGGAAGGACAAGTGCATCGCTGTAAGACTGGTTGATATAGTCCCAGTGCTGAAGGCAGAATTTGGCACCCGAATAAAGCTGATAACTGTTGGTGACCACCATGCAAGACCTTCCAAGCGTAACTCCTTTGTCCTGAGATGCAAGTGAATTGTTCATAATATGTTGACATCACATAAAAGCATTCTGATAAAAACCCTATATATTCACATGAGTTGTCATCACTACAATGACATGGGTTTTTGAATCGTCGAAATGATTATAACTCCGATGAATTCATTAGTACAGAATAAGCTGTTGGGATTATTCCTCCGGCTGGATTGCAATCATTCACAATCCCTGTACATTCCGGTGACAAAATATTGCACTGGACTGATCACCACATTAGGTATAATCTGTGATATATAAGTCACCAGAGAAAGCATTGCAATCAGCACAATGCTGTCTAGACTCACAAAGATGAGTAACAGATATTCTCAGATGTAATAAATTGAGGCACAATGTGACCTACGCTAAAATCGCGTATGCTCGGGCACTGTATTGTGACCTGCGCTAAGATCGTGTATGCATGGACACAACATGACTCGTGCCAATGACGTGGACATATTTTATGCCACGACATCACATCTGAAATCAATGAATCACTCAGAGAGAAGGTGTTGACATCAGTATAGCACCATTATACATATAATCATGAGGATTTTAAAGAAGACATAGTCTCTCCAATATTGACAAACATGGTACATATATATATATATATCCATGCTCTCTGATCATATATTGATATCCCACAGCATACGATGATGGTAATAGCAAACCACTTCGCTGCTGGAGGGTAGTGTTGTATTTTATACAGCACATGCATGGGCACTATATGACCCACGCTGATGACGTGAATTCGGGCTGCATCCCAAAGACTGCGATGCACCTTTGGTGCAATGGGCTGCAACCCGAGAACTGCTATCCAGCTTCATAGTAAGCTATCACGTCATCACATAGAGGTTGGACCTCTGTTGTATTTAAACGGCGCTTGACAACCGCCTAGCAATACACTTCCTTGAGGGGGGAAGATGATAAGCTAGAAATACAACTAAAACCCAAATAAATAATAAAGACAAATAATAAAACAAGTAAGTTGCATCATTGTTTTTGTTTTGGTAAGCCTGACTGAATACAGTCAAACCACGCAGAACTCCATGAAGTTGACACATACATCAGCCATGATACATATGAGCTTGATTTTGAAGACCTAGACATTGTATACATCTGGTCTAACATGTATCCAGACTAGAATTGTATATTGACACGGTGCAAGCACTATAGCCTCTGCCACCAATGATCATTGAAAAGGGCAACCATTCTTGATATTTCATACATATCATCTGATTGGATCATTAAAGGTGTCAAGATTACTCAATGCAATATGCAGGCCACGGCCTGAGTACAACACCTAGAAAGGTCAAAGCCACTGAGCTGACCAATGCAGCATAAATGCTAGCTGCCTTGAAGGCTATACAATAAGCCTATTGCCCTTATGTCTTGATATGTATCCGTGTATTGGCATCTCTTTGAGGTAATTATGCCTACTGAATGAGCCATACCAACCATCTTGTCTTCATTGATCATTACATATCTGATCATATCGCCATTGAGCAATGCCTATTCTGTGAGATTATATATCACGAGGCATTTCATTAGTGCACATTAAACAATTGTAGTGCAACAAAGATCATCAGCTCTTCATCATACCAAAAGGTTGAGTTGTTGTCAATTGATTTTTCAGACATCATTTCTCAGAGGTCTATTCATCATGAAAGACAAAGTCTGTGCAATCATGGCTATTCAGCCTCCGACATAGCTGACATAGCTATTTAGCTTATAACCCAACCGTTATTAAGCAGCCTCCGCGCTATATGGCTGAAAAATGGCAAGCATCAATCTCTTCGGTCATTCTTGGGCATAGAGCAATCAAGCACAGCCAATCCAGGATGTTTATCCCGAAATTCTCCAAGAGTTATTCATGTTTTCATGTGTCATATGAAAACAGCTAATATACCGCCCTATGATGGGAGTCATCTCCTTCAGCGAGGGGAAGTGGTTATGCTGTAAAGTTGACCAATCTGATCATCATAAAAGTGACAGATTTGAGAAAATCGATTGAAACTTGTATTGAAAATGACTATTCCTTACAATAAGGTATTGCACCTAAGGGAATAAGGGTTTCATCGTCTGAAATATGAAAAGACTTTTACATTGACTCTAGTTCCTGAATCCAGAATCGCATAGAAAAAATGTTCTATCCTGTGCATATAGAAAGCACATCAGATTCAGATTCTGAGCATACAAATGGATTTGAATGCACTCGGGTTTGTACTAAGTTTCAATTGTCCAAAGTTTTATTCTGACATCACTATTTATTTGTGGAATAGCATATAATGGTATAAACCATCCACATATAGATTGACACCATATTTGTAATTTCATAACATTTTGGCACATAAGACAAGCATGCTTCATTGAGGAATAAAGACTCTTTGAAAGCTCATTCGGGAATGTTTAGAAATTTGTTGCCTCTACCATTAAGCCACGAAGTCTTAGGAAAAGCCATGGCGGAACTCGAACCCGCAATCTGCAGCTGGTTTCCAAGCGCAGTTCATCCTCATTCTGGAAAGTGACAGAAAATTTTATAGTCATAAAACAAGTCACAATTCTATCGGATTGAAATGACACATTCATCATTCATATTTCTTTATCATAACAAGTCTCTGAATAGTGTTTGACCAAAAATAAAATGGGCACCATTGAGATAAGTGATCATGTGCTGAAAAATATACACATATCACTAGGCAATGCCATGTTCTATTCATAATGAAATGACATGTCAGCCATCCATCAACTACGAAAATGCAACTCGTAGTAAGTTGTTGTCATTACGGACACTTCTTGATTGACTTTCCATTAGCTTCGATACCAAAGTTAACTTCGGTACTGATTTCTATGTTCATCATGATAATCATTATCCAGAACAATTGTCTAAGTTGGGTACACTATAGTGACCCTGAACTGACAAAATATGTGGGCTGCAACCCAACGACTGCATTTGACATCATCTGGCATTTGCCACATTCAAAAACGTCAGGCATATTACCAATATGACGTAGAGAAAATCAATGTTCAGATTGACATTGTTACCTCTAAAAGCATTCGATGAGCAATCTCAGTCTGATTCTCTATCAAACCATTTTTCACATAACATAATGATTGAATAACATCCTCCATCACCATCTGATTGGTTTGAGGGGGAGGAAGAGTATAGATTCATTCATTTTCATACAGCTGCCACAAATTGATTTACATCATTGTGATTTTGCTTGGAAGATTAAAAATCTTATCAAAAGTTCCAGCATCTGTGTATAGCAGCCATAAAGTTGATGACACGGTACATCATGCCGATTGAAACATCAAATGAAGTCTTATTTGACTTATTGACACATAAAGTTCATTATGAAGAAATCATAGATGCATATTTTTCCGGCTCTATCATATTATATGAAAGGCACTGACATAGGAGAACGATGGTTTTTCAAAGGTGAATAAGCTATATTGTAAGCTTACGACCATCACTTTGACGTCAACAGCCTGAAATGCTGATTGTCGAAATTCAAGAGTTGAAGGATTCGTTGAATCAACCTTGATACATGTGTTTTGATTCATAAATTGTTGATCCATGGTTTCTCCCCAAATCTAGAAAAGCTGGCACACAAGTTGTTGCCAATGTCTTAAGGAAAGCATCTGAGCAAAGGATTGCCAGTTGTACCATCAGGCATCGAATTCCATAAACAGCAAAGCCGAGTGAGTAAATCCGCCACTCTAGCTATTTGCCCGTCATTCCTTCGAGGTTCATGATAAGAGACAATTCATCAAAGTCATACACCAATGCATAAGTCACATGCATGGTTGCACAGTTTGTATCCGAATGCCATTCCATCAAGGTTAAGCATCTTGGCAGCAACTCTGGCCAACCAAAAGCCTTCCTGTCTTCGGATATCTTGAGCATTTTCATTTCCAACTCCATTATGGACGAGGAAGCATCATGACTGTGCCTCGCCAGGACGCTAATCCTCAAAGCCGCACACTTGAGGCGAGCCTTATGAGACAGTGACCTTTGGCTTGTGGGGCGTCAACCCCTTATCAAATCCTGAACACTTGTTAACACCTGGATAAATTTATCATGATGCAACTTAAGTGGGATTATAAGTTCCACATAATCATATTGTCTACGTATGCTGAAGGCATAACTGCCGCATATGGTTACAATAGGTCGCAGCTTCTATAACATTGTGGCTTCTGAGTCAAAAGCTGATAGCCGATGACTTTTGCCAATAAATTGCCGACCTAATAATAATCAGGCCGTGGAAACATGTACCCAAGAGGTTTTCGTCGATCGGTCGTATATAATCAGGGCTGCATCCCAAGAACTGCAGGGCTGCATCCCAAGAACTGCGATGCGCCTTCGGTGCAATGGGCTGCAACCCGAGAACTGCAGGGTTATATCCCTAACATGTTTTACCCTGCATCAAAATTGATATGACAGGAGCAGGAATTGATCCTTCCTTGCTAAGGTGTAGTGAGCCTTGTATAAATCATACCCTTACACAGATACGCATATGCGGGTACCAATATCTGTGAAAAACTGCTAATGCTACCTTTGCCAAGACCGTGGTTTGTCATCGGATTCTGTGGCCAGTCATCCGAAGCTACCGGAGATATCGACCGAGGTAGACGGAGTTGTGATCCTAAGTTGTGCTTGACAAACATAACTAAAGAAATTTCACATTAGTACGTGGCGAATCCATTCTCACTCATCGCGATAGATGTTCGTCAAAGCGCGCGTACCGGACCAAATATTGAGGAGATGAGCAGACCGGGTAAAGGATTATAAGTCCAATCCCGTTAAGCAGGGCCACTCCGTTTGCATTAAAAACAAGCCCCAAAAATCGGGCTCCCCGTTGCCGCCTATGATCCTCCAAAGTAGCTTAAGGAGGGGAGGAAGGGTTGGGTGCACTATATATAACTGTGGAAACATGTACCCAAGGGTTTTCGTCGATCAGTTGTATATATAAGGCCGAGTATCGTTCGTTAAAACGTCGATCATCGTTCGCAAAGGCGTCGACGGCAAGCGCAATATATATCCGTAACGTAGACTTCGGATGCTTTGAATCGTCACTCTGACGCACGATACGTGTGGATCAATCAGTAATCCAGCGTCAATCTGCATCACGAAACGCAATTCATTGAACCTTGAAACGTCACTCTGAAATACGATACGATTTCCAGAAAGGTGGGCTACATCCTAAGAACTGTAAGGTGAGGGACTAAAGTGGACTCAGTTCCCCCCAATAACCTAAAAACACCATGAGGGACGCCTCAAATCGGTGTAAGAAGACTGGTACCAGCAAGAAGAAACAACAACAAAGACATCATAGACATATACAAAGGTATGCCCGTTGTGAGGTCACAACTCTTTTAAGAGGGGAGATCTGTCAGGGTCATGACCGATGACATATGTGTCATACATGTCATACCTGTCAGACATGTCATACCATGTCATGACATGTCATGTCGGTCGTGTCATATATTATTATGACAGTCGGTCGCATCATATATTATTATGACAGTCGTCAGTACGGTCGACCATGACTGTACCTGTCGTCAGATGATAATGTCACATCATCTGTCATTATTCAAGGAAAGACTTGAATGACCCTGTCATCGAGAGTTCGTACGTCGAACTCGAAGATGACAAGCAAGATACATCTTGAAGTACAAACAAGAACCATCTTTGCGTTAAGCATGTGCGGAACACGCATGCACAGCATGAACGAACTATTCGTTATAACCATGCTGGTCGTTCAACCTACGTCTCGGGTTCACAACCCAATGGCGGTACTATCTATGATGATAGGAGACGTATGGTATAAGATGAGGAAGCGTTGGGCTTCAAGCAGATCTTCACTCAGAGACTGCACTCATCACCCGCTATTATTTTCACTTGCGTTGCTGTCCAACTTCGCAGTGTTAACTTGTATATTGATAAAATATTCACGGCCTGCTTTATCTCGCCGTATCAAACTACGAGGTCAGCACGCCCATAACCGCATCCGCTCAGCCATCAACTACGAAGTCAACACGCCACCACCACAGCCGTTCAAATCACCAACTACGAGGTCAACGCCAGCACCACAGCCATTCAACCATCAACTACGAGATCAACACGCCCACAGCCGCATCCGCTCAGCCACTGACTACAATATCAACACGACTCCACCACAGCCGTTCAGCCATCAACTACGAAATCTACGCACCCGCAGCCGCAATCACACGTCAGCATCAACAATCACGCTCATATCGCCACGCCACAACCAGGAAGATATCTTCCGTTGAGTCGTACGGCCCCAAATCAATTTCTTCGGCCCGCCTTCGGTCCGCCCGGTCCAAACTACAAAATGTCTGCCGCGTGCGCGAAAATTTTAATCGCATAGCAAAAATCGTAAAATTTCATCAAATTTTAGAAGTTTGCGCCAAATTGGTTCGGCCCCCAGCAACTTTCGGCCCGGGCCTCATTTTGGCGACTCGCTGGCCCGGGGCCAAACGCAAGATATCTCCCCGCCACAACCACTATTCTACAATTATGTCTCTCCCAATCCATACGCCATCAGCTGGGGGGGGAATATATTCAAAAAACTTGCCCTCCAATGCCGCACCCACATCTCAAACCCAAAATCCCTCACAACACCCCACACTCAACCACAACAGAGATACACCGCCATTTTAGCACCCAACAATACCCCCACGCCCCGCCAGCCCCTACATTGCCGCCCCTTGTTCATAATCGCGACAGCTGTCACAACAACAAACACGCTTAGAAGGGGTCCCTCGAGCACCCCTGAAAGGCCTGTCACACCCCCCATATTTAGTCACGCTACCGCAGCCCATGTCAGACCCCACCGCATTTGCCCCCATCGCGCCCGTCTCAGCCGTCAGCAAACGCCCCAACCATGACCCCCTTCTTCAGTGACTGTCATTCCCCCCTCAGTCACGGTCCTACCCCAGTTCATTGTTCGCTCGAGCGCCCGGAGCATATCACGTTCACCCTCCAGCTCAGATCTCCCTCCCAGTATAAATCATGCACGATGCCTCGCCAAGAGCTACATCGACGTCGCCGCGACCAGCCCGTGCCGATCCGCGAGCACCACAGAGCGTCAAGCACGACATCACGCGAAGTGACATCACGACATGACCACACATGACGCCTCGGCGATGCATGACAGGGTAAAACGAAAGCGCGCGTTGACACCAAACGCCGCTGTCACTGGGAACCAATGGTCACAGGGCATCCGAAACGACAATGGCATTCACGGACTTCCACTACTAAGCTCGCTTGAGTATTTAGCTAGCTCCTGCTTTCGAAAAGTTAGATCCGAACCTTTCAAAACCATTCTGCGGGATAGTGATATTTGCCTCTTGTGGCCTAGCATTAAATGTGATATATGCATACATATGCTTCGAATCCACATGAGAGCTTTGTCACTAGCAGTTTGTAAGAGTCTGGTTCGGATCCCCAGACAGAGTGCCGGCACGCCACTCTGAGGTATGTGCGAAGTCGTGCCGGTGTGCTTGTTTTATTTGTGAATTGCCCCCTGTGTTGCTCGTTTGCCTTTCTGCTTTTCATGTTTCCATCTGAGCCTGAATCTACAGTCTGCGAACACAAGTTAGACCCGCGCCCGTTTTGCGAATCCACGAGCCGGCGCGGCAGAAGCGCGTTGCCGCCTGGCATGTTTTACGTTGCGCAACAGTAGACACGCACGTCGCCGTCCGCAACGGTGGAGATCCGCAGCTGTCCGAAAACGTTCGCGAATTCAGAATACGCTAACGAATTCTCACAGAGTGGCATTTTCCCCGTTGAGCGCTTAGCGGCGAGATAGCCCGAAGCTGCGTTTATCGTAAATTCACACCCGCGACGGCGAACCGTTACAGGCACTCTCAGCAGTGTTCACGTGTGTGCACGATGCGCCCGGTCTTTTTGTGCCATATTAGTATGCCCCATTTGCTTTGCGAATTCGAACCCCGCAGGGTTTGCTTGCCGTATATGCTCAAACCGGCGTATGTGACCGGCGTTTGGGAATGCACAACCGTAGCCGCGCTAACTCGAGCCGTGACACCTGACTTTTGCCGTTTGACGAGGTTGTAGCCGAACGCATGCTTTTCCCACAGTTTGTATGATGTTTACCTTTGTGAATTCGACCTGCGCAGGCTTTGGCAACGTTGAATTCCCCGAACGGACCTGTGTGACAGGTTGGGGGAATTCACGGCTGACGGCGCGCCAGCTTGAGTCCAGACACCTGATTGCAACCTTTTGACAACATTGCAGCCGAACGCATGTTTTCCCCTCAGTTTGTATTGTGTTTGTCTTTGTGAATTCGATACACGCGGGCGTTGGCAGCGGTGAATTCCCCGACGGACCTGTATGACAGGTTGTGGGAATTCATGGTTGGCGACGCGCCAACTTGAGTTTGGACACCTGACCCTTGCCTTTTTGCCATGCGTGTGCTCGAAGCACGCCTTTGCCCGCAGTTTCTTTCATAAGTTTCGACGTGAATTCGTGCTTGGCTGCTCGAAGGGTGCCAACTAGGTATTGTGGCAGGTTGGGGGCATTCACCGCAGGAGCCGCTCGTGCCGCGACCCGGGCGCACGCGACACGCGAGCCGCAAGGAATGCCCAATTGCAAAGTGTTGTTTTGTTCTGCTGGAACGGTGTCACCTAACAGGGTGCCGAACCTCTTCGTATATATATGTTATATTTAAAAAACTTGCCCTCCAATGCCGCACCCACATCTCAAACCCAAAATCCCTCACAACACCCCAAACTCAACCGCAACAGAGATACACCGCCATTTTAGCACCCAACAATACCCCCACGCCCCGCCAGCCCCTACATTGCCGCCCCTTGTTCATAATCGCGACAAGTGAACTCAATATAGATAGACTCTCATAAGAAATAAACCCTAAGCTAGATATACCCGGAACGGTCTCGAAGTCGGTACGGTCTCGGTCCTAGCTACCCGTGACACCTTGGTGTGTCACAGCACAAGCTTACGGATCAGTCACAGTCCAGTGTCGGCTACCTAGGAATCTGTCATAGGGGCCTGCACCGGGACTCCCGGTCAGGGCTGCCTATACAGATTTCAGCATTTCTTGATTGGCTCGAGGTTGAGTGTTGGGATGAGCGGCGACATCAAGAGGCGGGGTTTGAGGTTTGGGCGGAGAGGCGATGCCGGCGTGGTGTCTTGTTTTCTTTTCCGCTTCTTTTCTCGCCACTCCTAACCAACGGGAGCGGTTAATCCATTATCGGGAACTCCATTGCACCAACAACATTACTTGATCCTTGGCATTCTCCCATCACGGCGATGGCGCGTCATCAGGAAGCCATATCGTTTCTGAATTGCGATCACAAGCGTCTGTTCATCTCCGGTGGTATCGCAACGCACCTGTCTTTTTTTTTCTTCTTCCCTGCCCACCCGGCACCCGCCCATGAAAAAAAAGTGTCTTTAACTCAGGGCTCCGACCCGATGATGACGTGCGGTGGTGTCTTGTTGCTTTCGCCTTCTTTTCCGCCTCTTTTCTCGCCACTCCTAAAAAACGGGAGCGGTTCAGAAAGGCGAACCTTGCGATCATCCCATTAATATCGGGAAATCCATTGGACCAACAGCATTACTCTCGTCTGCTGCTGCTGCTGCGCTGCTGCTCGACTGCTGTTGATTGATGAGGTGAGGTGCACAAGTAAGGTTGATTGGCAGCATGTATGTGATGCGTTCATATGTATTGTCACGATATTCAATATTGCTTTGTTTCCTGCATCCTGGCCTTGCTGCACATATTAAAACTAGAGAGTACATGGACAGAGGTATGTGCCCCCTCTCGTCTATAGGTGAACAGGTCCAAAGAACTTCCCACACCTAAGTGAGGGTCTCCCTTGTAGCAGGCGAGGGTGGGACACCATACTGTGTCACCACTGCAGTACTGTAGCTCAAAGCGCTCAAAGGACCTTCACCTATAGCTCAAAGAGCTAGCTAGCTACCAAGGAAACTGTTCAAAGGATACATCAACACGAGAGGAATTAGGCAAGGTACCATGATGGCGTGATAAGACTACAGTATTCTGCTGAGGAACAACAGTTTCAAGTAAGTATCCTACGCTGTCCAGTGCAGCTTTTTGAAAAGTTCAGACACTATTGAGATGTCCTGGAAGACATATTAAAGCTACATTTTTACTATCTGTTATGACATGTGCGGGATTCGTTGCTGCAGAGAAATTTAGCTTTCATTGTGAAGCCCAAGGAAAACGAACGCCCAACGACAGTTATGAGTACGTGTGTGACAATGCTGCCAACAACTCTGCTTTGAGTTGCAGCGTCGTCCTCAGGAGCTGTTTCCCAACGCAACGGTGTTAAAGTTGCAGGCTTCAGCAATGTCCGACGGTGAAGTTCCGACGAGTTTTTTTTTTGTCTTGCCGCAGTTTGAAGGATACGATATCATTGCAACATATAGTTAATCTTGAATATGATAGAATTGTAGTACTCTTCAATAACCTTAGATGGTAACGTTCCAGAAACCGTGCGAGCCCAGGCTCAACAGCGATTAGCGACTTAAGCTCAGGACTCGTAAGCTCCAAAGTCTTCTCGCTTGTATTCAAAATACCATTCTCCGGTGGATATCAGACCGCAAGGATGATGCCCCAATATGGTGTTGACCCCTGTCACAGTGCCTTGTCTTGCTGCTCTGAATATTACTTTTTCGGCGAGGTTTGAGTCACGTGTGCGCGTTTGGCTCGCCTTGGAACATTTGGTTTGCGTAACACGTGGGGTGCGCCTTTCACATATATCAACTGTCACAGGCGCAAGGCTGTGCCAAGCAGTACGAGACAATCGCTTCGCAGAGGTGCAGCAGCTAGTTTCATCCGGCACTGACGTCAACGCTGAGGATGAGGTAACTTGTTCCTGGAACGGATAAAGAGTCCTTGCGGTCTCCAAAGACTTCTAAGTGAAAACTTCGCGCACTAATTCGGCGCACTACTTATATGACTGCTCGAATGACCGTTGTGACTATATGCGTGCTCGAAGCACATCGTTGCATCGCGAGTGCGTGGACTGTCCAAGTTGAAGCTTCTTTAGAAATCAAGCCGCTCTTCTATCGTTCGAGTGTATCAAATCCCTCAAGGGTTTGTAGGCTACGCCGAGTCTCGGTCGACCAGTGCTAAAGTCTGTGATGTCTCAAGACAACTTGTCCACCCCACTACATGTCCTGTGTTCCAAAGCGCTGTCCCAAGGGGCTGAGAACGGCATACTGGGCTGCTTCCCTCTGACCTTGCGCGCCCACTACCAAACTGTGCCTGCAACACCCTACCCCCACCTCCAACTCTATGGCACCGAAGCCCTTGCACTGGACACCCTGCGAGAAATCTGTGAACTTGATCATTGCACTCCACACTTGCACCGCCACCGTTGTTCTGTGCTGTTCCTACTTGGGGTCCCATCCCCACATGCGCCTGTATGTCCCTACCCCTCCCGGTGGCCGATAGTTCACCAGTCGGTCGTCGCCTTCCCGACAACTGTTCATCACTGTTCGTTCCGGCACGGCCAGGCCACCCTACCACGTGGGCGGGGAAGCTGATCAGGCGCCATATGTTGCCGTATGTTGTAAGTGGTCATCGCTGCCGGGATGGGTCCCCGGGCCCGGCATGTGTCAACTCCACCCACCACCCCTCCACTCACAACCCGCTCATCACCAACACCCTCCCTACCAGACCCCTCCGTGCCGGCCCCCTAAAAACGTCGAGCCACACGCCTGCTTGCCACCATTAAATTGGCCACTCCTTCCCCTTCCATCGCCTGCTGTGGTTAGCATCCGCCCTGCTCAAGGCTCGGCGATACAACGTCATCTCCCTCTGCCAAGATATCCTGGATGCTCATGGGACGAGGTGGGACGAGGCCGCTCGGCCGGGCCCTTCTGCACCCCCGGACGCTTCCGTGAAATCCACTCCCTGACCCTCTGCCACCCAAAGATTCTCCGCATCTTGCCGCACAGCTTCCATACTTTCCAAGATCCGTGATGCCCTCCTGACTTCCTCGCCTGCCCCACTGGAAGATGCCTGGACTGCCCATGCTGCGCTCCCCCAGACCCTTGCATCTCACCCTCCTGTCCATCCCGCCCGGTCTGCGTGGCATAGTCGGTCTCCTCAAACGCATCCTCCCAAGCCCTATCCATCAGCGCCAACTGCTCCGCCCCCTCCCGTCGAGGAACCTCCTCTCCACGAGCAAGACTGGGATCCTCACCTTCCCCCACAGCCCTGCCCCCAGGGCTGCGTCAGCTTCCCCTGCCCGGGCACCGCCCTTGGGCTCGTCAGATAAACATCCCAGCAACCAATTATGCGAGCGCAAAGGAGAGCTGCCGGACCCACCTCTTTTCCCACCCCATGGAAATGCCAAGAGCCTCCTCCCCTTCCTCCTCGTCGTCGTCCCCCTCCTCGTTCACCTCCTCTTCTTCTGCCACATGCTCCTCAATGTATCGCCGCCCTGTGAAGCGCCGCTGCTGTATCTTCTTCAGAAACCTCATCGCCGCTGGCTTTAGCCCGTCATATACCTCAACGCCAAAGAGAACCAACTCATGACTGTGTATGTCTCCAGATGCAACCATCTCGCTCTCCTCCACCTTCCTTGCTGCCGCCCGCGGAGCCATCATGGCTGCCCCAAGGTGCCTCTACCATCGGCTGCACTGTGGCCACGTGGAAGACGACGTGCTGGCCGGAACTCTTTGCATCCAAAACCGTCGCGTCGGGGCAGTGGTTTGGTGAATACGCGAGTGCCCAACAAATGGGGGACACTCACTCATGATGCGATCTGCTCAACCTGTGTAGTGTGGACTCCATTTGGTGGGCACTCACGGCCCCGCCCTGTTCCTGAATGCTTCTGACATCCACTGGGATGATTGCGAGATGACTCACGGCCAGCTCTGCGTGCCCCAACTTTTCTCTCTCCTTCTTACCCCCATGCACTCGTCCGAGGGCCGCGTGTACCGTCAGTCAACAGACACCCGGACTGGGACCGAGGCATGCCCCTCTTCACACCTGCAGCCCAAGCAACCACTGTCCTTGAGCCCTTCCCCTACGAGCAAAGTCGAGTCCGCGTCCAAGGTATCAGGTGCAGGTGCACTGTCTGGCTTATTGGCCGAGAGTCTCGAGTTGTGCTTAGCTCTCCTTGGTCGTTGGCGTTATGTGAGTGCCACATCGGGAGACTCGGTAGCCTATTGCCGTTGTGACCGTTGTTGTTAAACACGGAAGGGCGGCAGGAGGGTCCCGACGACAGTCAAGCTGTGTCATGAGTCTGTGTCCAGGTATCTTGCGGTATGGTAACTCTCCTTTGCTCTCTCCCGTTCTCTTCACATTTACCCCCTTCTCTCCCACCAGTCTCTCCCATGGCTCTCTCCCCCTTCTTTGAATGATGCTCCCGATTAGAAATTCCCTATGCGGCCCGTGCGAGCGAGGCACAAAAAGCCCCCCGACCCGGGTAGATTCAATTTTCTGATGTACAGCTGTAAAGTTCCTGAATGCTTCTCACTCCAATGGGATGATGGTGGGCTGGCTTTTGTCGGCGGGCCTCATGCCGTTCAGTGTGTGTGTGTGTGTGTACTGCCTCTTTGAGTGCGTCGGGGATTCGTCTACGGCTCGCTTTTTGGGAGCGTCTTGGATTCGTCTGACGCTAGCTCCCTCTCCGTGTACAGTGCTCATGGTTATTACACATGCTGGGGGACTTGCGTTCTTTGACCTTGATATGAAGTACTGGCGGATCGCTGTGAACGGGGACGGCCGCCGGGTGGAAGTGGGTTTTGGGAGGCGGTTATCCCTGTGGTGCCATTCTGGCGGGCACTGCCTCTTGGAGAGCTCGGTAGATTCGTCTGTCGTGCTGCGAGGAGAGGCAGAAGGTGGTGGTGTACAACTTCTGTGTTCTCCCTTGAATTTTGTGGGGAGCACTTAGGTGCCCGCATGTTTCCTTTTTTGACATGGGGTGTCCATGCTGTGTGGTGTGACTGCATTCATGACATAACCATGGACCAACAGGTCCCATCCATCGACCGGGAGCCACTGGGGGCATGCCAGCAGGGTCCGCTTACTCCGTTACCCAGAGACCAACAGTTGTTGGGCGATGATCGGTCACATCGTATCATCCTTCCATGCTGCCTTGCATCTGGGTTGGGAATATGTATGAGTTTGTGGTATCTTGTCACGGCCCCGCCCTGCTCTTGATTTGCTTTTCACATCCACTGGGATGATGATGGGCTGGCTTTTGTTGGCCGATCTCATGCCGTTCAGTGTGTGCGGTATGGAGGGTCTGCTTACTCCGTAACCCGGAGACCAACAGTTGTTTGGCGACGATCGGTCACATCGTATCATCTTTCCATGCTGCTTTGCATTTGGGTTGGGAATATGTATGTGTTTGTGGTATCTTGGCACGGCCCCGCCCTGCTCTTGATTTGCTTCTCACATCCACTGGGATGATGGTGGGCTGGCTTTTGCTTGCCGATCTCATGCCGTTCAGTGTGTGTGTACACAGAATTGGATGATGGGATTGTGGCTGTCCCTGTGGTACCCTTCTGACGGGTACTGCCTCTTTGAGGGCGTCGGGGATTCGTCTGCGGCTGGCTCTATTTATGTCCAGTGCCTTGAGGCTTTTTCACCTGCCGGGGGACTGGTGGTTGACAGCCACGTTATGGGGTGCTGACATCTCGTTGTGAACGGGGACGGCCACTGGAATGATTTGGATGATGGGATGTGGCTGTCCCTGTGGCACCCTTCTGACGGGTACTGCCTCTTTGAGGGCGTCGGGGATTCGTCTGCGGCTGGCTCTATTTATGTCCAGTGCCTTGGGGCTTTTTCACCTGCCGGGGGACTGGTAATCGACACCCACTTTATGGGGTACTGGCGGATCGCTGTGAACGGGGACGGCCACTGGAATGATTTGGATGATGGGATGTGGCTGTCCCTGTGGTACCCTTCTGACGGGTATTGCCTCTTTGAGGGAGTCGGGGATTCGTCTGCGGCTGGCTCTATTTATGTCCAGTGCCTTGGGGCTTTTTCACCTGCCGGGGGACTGGTGGTCGACACCCACTTTATGGGGTACTGGCATCTCGTTGTGAACGGGGACGGCCACTGGAATGATTTGGATGATGGGATGTGGCTGTCCCTGTGGTACCCTTCTGATGGGTACTGCCTCTTTGAGTGCGTCGGGGATTCATCTACGGCTCGCTTTTTGGGAGTGTCTTGGATTCGTCTGACGCTAGCTCCCTCTCCGTGTACAGTGCTCATGGTTATTACACATGCCGGGGGACTTGCGTTCTTTGACCTTGATATGAAGTACTGGCGGATCGCTGTGAACAGGGACGGCCGCCGGGTGGAAGTGGGTTTTGGGAGGCGGTTATCCCTGTGGTGCCATTCTGGCGGGCACTGCCTCTTGGAGAGCTCGGTAGATTCGTCTGTCGTGCTGTGAGGAGAGGCAGAAGGTGGTGATGTACACCTTCTGTGTTTTCCCTTGAATTTTGTGGGGAGCACTTAGGTGCCCGCATGTTTCCTTTTTTTGACATGGGGTGTCCATGCTGTGTGGTGTGACTGCATTCATGATATAACCATGGACCAACAGGTCCCATCCATCGACCGGGAGCCACTGGGGGGCATGCCAGCAGGGTCCGCTTACTCCGTAACCCAGAGACCAACAGCTGTTTGGCGACGATCGGTCACATCGTATCATCTTTCCATGCTGCTTTGCATTTGGGTTGGGAATATGTATGCGTTTGTGGTATCTTGTCTCGGCCCCGCCCTGCTCTTGATTTGCTTTTCACATCCACTGGGATGATGATGGGCTGGCTTTTGTTGGCCGATCTCATGCCGTTCAGTGTGTGTGTGTGTGTGCTTTGGACCAACAGGTCCCATCCATCGACCGGGAGCCACTGGGGGGCATGCCAGCAGGGTCCGCTTACTCCGTAACCCAGAGACCAACAGTTGTTTGGCGACGATCGGTCACACCGTATCATCTTTCCATGCTGCTTTGCATTTGGGTTGGGAATATGTATGCGTTTGTGGTATCTTGTCACGGCCCCGCCCTGCTCTTGATTTGCTTTTCACATCCACTGGGATGATGATGGGCTGGCTTTTGTTGGCCGATCTCATGCCGTTCAGTGTGTACACAGAACATACACGGTAAAGGGTGTGTGGCAAATCCCTCGCCTGCCTACACATTTGGAGTCGGGTTCAAATTCTTTTGTAAGCCGCATGGCGTTGATGACTGGCCACTAAGCAAGATCGTGCGGTCATGTAACTTGATCCATGCGGTGGTTGGGCCTTTGGGCGCTCCTCACATCTCCAAGTGTATGCGCACACACGCGCGACCGTCCTCAGTCTTGTCCCATCGGCTGCCCCAACCGCACGCTAGAGGGCGTCATGTGTCTGCTCTGTATGCTGCACGAGCTGCACCAGGCTGCCCGTCTCCGTTGCAGCAAGGAGCACGTACACAGCTTCCTGGTGCATACGCCCGTGAGGATGGTGCGCCTCCTCTTGAGGCGAGCATGCCTCTAGCGTGACCTTCTCCTTGCGGAGATCCTCCAAGATTGCGCTGTCGGGCACATTGATATGCTCTATCTCAAGACCCTCGCCTGCCGTGTCCGGCCGCCCAAACGTGGAGAACGAACGTAAGCATCGCGCATATATATGGGTGCACATTTTAAGCAACTCTACCTCGGTTCTGCCCACCGGATGCAAGCCCAGCCCGTCGACATGGACATACAGCCGGAGCTCCGGGAGCTGGAGATGCAAACATACGCCATTTATACATCCCAGCTTGAGGTCCCGATAATATATCATACGAAGTTGGCGTAGGGGACTGAGAAAAGCGCGGGGACGCAATGAGGGTGGTTGGTGGCGCGGGCCTGGAGTACAGAATGGGAATACCCCGCTGATTTTAGCAGCAGAAATCGGCCACAAGGAGACCGTGGAGCTGCTGCTGCAACACAAAGCGCAGGTGGACGCAGCCAAGAAGGTGAGCAGAGGGCCGCTGCGCGAATGCTGCGCCGGTGCAGCGCACACATGCATGTGCGGCGGCAAGCATGTGAGGGAGATCAGGTGTGATGAGGAGCGCGGCGCGCAGCTGGTGCCGGCATAGGCACCGGCGCAGGTGGAGGGGTGAAGTGCCTTGGCAGCATGCGGCGGGTCGTCCGCAGAGGCGGCGACTCTGCCTGAGGCGGGGTGGCCCTGCCGTGAGCATCACCTGTACTGCCAGGCTCCACCATCCATAGTGGGCAGGCGCGAGGGCCCGGGGAGCGCACGGGAGCAGTGTGGATGAGAGGAGGGTGAAGCGTGTGCGTGCTTGGAGTTTTGATTCCGGGTTGTCTCTATGTGGTGATATGATATGTCCAGCTGGGAGGCATAGCTGGTGTGGAAAGGGGAGGTGCGTCCGATATACAAGGCTTTGTCCACAGGAGGTGGTGTGTGGGACGTGGGGCTTGGGGAGGTCTGGGGGCGAGGCGCAGTGAGGGTGGGGGTTGGCGCGGGCCCGGTGTGCAGAATGGGCGGACGCCGCTGTTTATCGCAGCCTTGAACGGCCACAAGGAGACCGTGGAGCTGCTGCTGCAACACAAAGCGCAGGTGGACGCAGCCAAGAAGGTGAGCAGAGGGCCGCTGCGCGAATGCTGCGACGGTGCAGCGCACACATGCATGTGCGGCGGCAAGGATGTGAGGGAGCTCGGGTGTGATGAGGAGCGCGGCGCGCAGCTGGTGCCGGCATAGGCACAGGCGCAGGTGGAGGGGTGAAGTGCCTTGGCAGCATGCGGCGGGGCGTCCGCAGGGGCGGCGACTCTGCGTGAGGCGGGGTGGCCCTGCCGTGAGCATCGCCTGTACTGCCAGGCTCCACCAGCCATAGTGGGCAGGCGCGAGGGCCCGGGGAGCGCACGGGAGCAGTGTGGATGAGAGGAGGGTGAAGCGTGTGCCTGCTTGGAGTTTTGGTTCCGGGTTGTCTCTATGTGGTGATATGATATGTCCAGCTGGGAGGCATAGCTGGTGTGGAAAGGGGAGGTGCGTCCGATATACAAGGCTTTGTCCACAGGAGGTGGTGTGTGGGACGTGGGGCTTGGGGAGGTCTGGGGGCGAGGCGCAGTGAGGGTGGTGGGTGGCGCGGGCCCGGTGTGCAGAATGGGGCGACGCCGCTGCTATCGCAGCCCAGAACGGCCACAAGGAGACCGTGGAGCTGCTGCTGCAACACAAAGCGCAGGTGGACGCAGCTACGGAGGTGAGCAGAGGGCCGCTGCGCGAATGCTGCGCCGGTGCAGCGCACACATGCATGTGCGGCGGCAAGCATGTGAGGGAGCTCGGGTGTGATGAGGAGCGCGGCGCGCAGCTGGTGCCGGCATAGGCACAGGCGCAGGTGGAGGGGTGAAGTGCCTTGGCAGCATGCGGCGGGGCGTCCGCAGAGGCGGCGACTCTGCGTGAGGCGGGGTGGCCCTGCCGTGAGCATCACCTGTACTGCCAGGCTCCACCAGCCGTAGTGGGCAGGCGCGAGGGCCCGGGGAGCGCACGGGAGCAGTGTGGATGAGAGGAGGGTGAAGCGTGTGCCTGCTTGGAGTTTTGGTTCCGGGTTGTCTCTATGTGGTGATATGATATGTCCAGCTGGGAGGCATACCTGGTGTGGAAAGGGGAGGTGCGTCCGATATACAAGGCTTTGTCCACAGGAGGTGGTGTGTGGGACGTGGGGCTTGGGGAGGTCTGGGGGCGAGGCGCAGTGAGGGTGGGGGGTGGCGCGGGCCCGGTGTGCAGGATGGGGGACGCCGCTGCTTGTCGCAGCCCAGAACGGCCACAAGGAGACCGTGGAGCTGCTGCTGCAACACAAAGCGCAGGTGGACGCAGCTATGAAGGTGAGCAGAGGGCCGCTGCGCGAATGCTGCGCCGGTGCAGCGCACACATGCATGTGCGGCGGCAAGCATGTGAGGGAGCTCGGGTGTGATGAGGAGCGCGGCGCGCAGCTGGTGCCGGCATAGGCACAGGCGCAGGTGGAGGGGTGAAGTGCCTTGGCAGCATGCGGCGGGGCGTCCGCAGAGGCGGCGACTCTGCGTGAGGCGGGGTGGCCCTGCCGTGAGCATCACCTGTACTGCCAGGCTCCACCAGCCGTAGTGGGCAGGCGCGAGGGCCCGGGGAGCGCACGGGAGCAGTGTGGATGAGAGGAGGGTGAAGCGTGTGCCTGCTTGGAGTTTTGGTTCCGGGTTGTCTCTATGTGGTGATATGATGTGTCCAGCTGGGAGGCATAGCTGGTGTGGAAAGGGGAGGTGCGTCCGATATACAAGGCTTTGTCCACAGGAGGTGGTGTGCGGGACGTGGGGCTTGGGGAGGTCTGGGGGCGAGGCGCAGTGAGGGTGGTGGGTGGCGCGGGCCCGGTGTGCAGGATGGGTGGACGCCGCTGCATATTGCAGCCATGAATGGCCACAAGGAGACCGTGGAGCTGCTGCTGCAACACAAAGCGCAGGTGGACGCAGCCAATGAGGTGAGCAGAGGGCCGCTGCGCGAATGCTGCGCCGGTGCAGCGCACACATGCATGTGCGGCGGCAAGCATGTGAGGGAGCTCGGGTGTGATGAGGAGCGCGGCGCGCAGCTGGTGCCGGCATAGGCACAGGCGCAGGTGGAGGGGTGAAGTGCCTTGGCAGCATGCGGCGGGGGGTCCGCAGAGGCGGCGACTCTGCCTGAGGCGGGGTGGCCCTGCCGTGAGCATCACCTGTACTGCCAGGCTCCAGCAGCCGTAGTGGGCAGGCGTGAGGGCCCGGGGAGCGCACGGGAGCAGTGTGGATGAGAGGAGGGTGAAGCGTGTGCCTGCTTGGAGTTTTGGTTCCGGGTTGTCTCTATGTGGTGATATGATATATCCAGCTGGGAGGCATAGCTGGTGTGGAAAGCCCAGCCCACAGTCCCAGCCCACCAAAGGGACTACTAAGCTCTAAGAGGGGCCAAACAAAGCTCCGCCATGAGCCTACAAAAGAGGCTCAGTCAAAGCTCACGACCCGAGAGGCCCCACAAAAGCCCCCCCCCGAGAGGGTCCAGGCACACCAAGCCTCGGCCGGCACACCAGTCCTTCAAGCAGCAACCGATCAGCACGCCTGGGCAGTAGAAATCTAGCGTGCCTGTACATCGGAGAAGCGGCTTTTGAAAACAACCACGTCCAAACAACTGCGTCCCTCTGCCAAAAATCAATCGCGCCCGAGCCTTCCTGGCAACCCGAGGGTCCCAACTCAGTTACCAGCTCCCTCTACAAAAAGACAACCACGCCGGAGCCTTCCTGGCAACCCAAGGGTCCCAACTCAGTTACCAACTCCCTCTACAAAAAGACAACAGTGAAGAATTCGCAAGTACCTGCGCCACTTCAGTCGCCAGGGGCCGCTTGGGATGCAAAATCAAAATCAGAAGGAGGCACTCTGCACGGGAGGAGGACCAGCAAGAAACCATGGCAACAAGATGGCAAATCGCCCCAGCCGTCATATCGCTCCTCGATATTTCCCTCAAAGAGCAGGGGGACAAATCAGTCAAACCAAGCAATCAGCGTCCCGCCCGGACCTGCTGCCGAATCCTCAACCAGCCAGCATCGGGGTTCCAGATGCTGGCTGGTTGAGGATTCGGCAAAGCACAAGCACCCGGGAA
Organism: Cymbomonas tetramitiformis; assembly: GCA_001247695.2. Taxonomy (NCBI): domain Eukaryota; kingdom Viridiplantae; phylum Chlorophyta; class Pyramimonadophyceae; order Pyramimonadales; family Pyramimonadaceae; genus Cymbomonas; species Cymbomonas tetramitiformis. Next base: position 4,750 of record LGRX02009415.1, on the reverse strand, counting down.
CAAAAATGAAACTGGAAGCACCTGCAGGACCCAAGAAAACGCAGTTCGCAACTGAACTCATGTATGTCTATACATATAACATATGTACAGATATATACGAAGGCAAACAGAAAAACGCTGCTTGGCATCGGCAATCCACGGCATCGACTTTCCGCGACTAAAAGCACCACGTCTACGACAAGCTGCGCGGAGGTCAAAAGAGGGCACTGCCGGATCCGCAACCGGCAACCTGAAAACACGCAGCAACGAGCATCGATCAGGGAGATGGCAAGAAAAACAGCTGCTGTCACGGCCGCCGCCGCACCAATCACGCCTGTCGCGCTGCAAGCTGTCCCTGCAAAACGGCGAGCATCTGCTGACGGCCTGCTGCTGCGGCATCCAATGCTATAAAGGAGCGGATGAACCAGCAACTAGCGAGAGACATGCTCAGCAGAATGAAAATTGCGAAGGGGCAACACACTCTGCCCACAGCGCACCAACCAGGGAACATATCAACCCCGAATTGGCCGGCCTGTGGCTGTATGATGAGGGTTTGGGGCGAGGTTTGGCCGTGGGAGCTTTCACTGGTTGGCCGTGACGCATTAGGCAGAGCTTTGAAAGTTTTGCTGAAAGTTTTGCGATTTTCATGAAATTGTCATGCTTAAAATTAAAAGTTTGCGCCTGCGGCGGGCGATTTTGAATTTTGACAGGACTGGCCAAAACTTGGCCGATGGAAATTCCGGGTGTTGGCCGTACGACATCAAAGTTTGATATGTTCCCTGGCACAAACTCTGCGTTATCCCCTTCTAGAAGTCCACCCAGTCAAATCCTAACAGGCCGGCGGTACCGCAAGCCCGCCGCTGCGGCAGGTTCAGCCCTGTGAAAAAAAAACATCAGCCGGAAGAGAGCGGAAACGGATCATGCCAATGCGCTCACAACCCATCCACCGCTGCAACTGCGCTCATTAATTCCAATGGGAAAACAACCTCATAGGTAGGGCTTTGACCACTAACAACAGACCGTTGCTACGTTACAAATTCCTAAACCTTACTGTGTGATGTGAATACGAATTTGAGATTTCTAAACGATACTCAAACGCACACTAGTCTCGAAATTGATAGTGTGTGAACGACAGTCGTAAAGGGCAAAGCTACGGCACACAGCAAGCACCAGGGCGAGTAGATAGAACACACCTTGTGCATCTCGCTTGCACAAAATCCTCACCCAAACGCATGCACAAAAACGCTTGAAAGTATGTTGTTAAATAAGGTTGTTGACAACATGAACAAATAATCATAAAAAACTACATGAACAAATAATTATAAAAAACTGCATACATACACTGAAGTTTTCAAGACGGAAGTCTGCACGTCTTTCACTGAGCACTTCCAAGCGCTTTCAAGCATGCGCGAGGAACATGCAGAATCCTCACGTTCAGAGCGCCATGGTGTCGTTCAAGCATATGCGCCAGTGACACTTCTGCCGATGTCAGCGATCGCACACACACACACACACACACATTTCTCAGTCAGACCTCATCCAGGTGAACGGTTGATCGCGCGATCGGAATGGTTCGAGATTTCCCAGTATCTGATGCAGTTGCTCATTATGAGACCCCACACAATTTGCAGTCTAATGTGCACGGCGTGTGTCACGGGGCGCATCAGCTGCGTGATGGGCAGGGTGGCGAGATTGAGAGGGGTGGGTATACCGGGGGCCCTCACTGGCGGACCTGTCGCGCAGGATGGAAGGACTCCGCTGCACTTCGCTGTCATGTATGGGCACATCGAGACTGCAGAGCGGCTGCTGCAACACGGAGCGCGGGTGGACGTCTCAGATAAGGTGAGCAGAGCGAGAACCATCGAAAAGTGTAATATTCTCGGATATATGAATATGCATTTGTGTGCAATGTTTATGGCTTATTGTATAAAGACAACCTCAACGTCATCGTAGCATGCACTCAGCAGGCTGCATAATCAGTCGCAGTACTGCGTGTACAGTGCCATCAACACCTTGCGCTATAAATAGCTCTTGGGAGTGATTGCAGAACAAGCCGGGCAAAGCGCAAGTGCTCCATACGAGAGAGGTGGAAAGCCCATTCAGCATCGCAATCACTGCGGGACACTTGGATATGGCGGAGATGCTCTTGGAACATGGCGCTGACGTGGAGGCCGCGTGCCAGAGAGCCAGTGTGCAGAACTGGCTGTGCTCCAAGTGTCATTCAGACGACATCGACATCATGCGCAAAGCGTTGACGATGATGCCGTCAGCAGCGAACGCAGCACAGACGCAGGATGATGGGGAGAGCCTGTTTGGCATCGCAATCACTGCGGGGCACTTGGATATGGCGGAGATGCTCTTGGAGCATGGCGCTGACGTGGAGGCCGCGTGCCAGAGAGCCAGTGTGCAGAACTGGCTGTGCTCCAAGTGTCATTCAGGCGACATCGACATCATGCGCAAGGCGTTGACGATGATGCCGTCAGCAGCGAACGCAGCACAGACGCAGGGTGATGGGGAGAGCCTGTTTGGCATCGCAATCACTGCGGGACACTTGGATATGGCGGAGATGCTCTTGGAGCATGGCGCTGACGTGGAGGCCGCGTGCCAGAGAGCCAGTGTGCAGAACTGGCTGTGCTCCAAGTGTCATTCAGGCAACATCGACATCATGCGCAAAGCGTTGACGATGATGCCGTCAGCAGCGAACGCAGCACAGACGCAGGATGATGGGGAGAGCCTGTTTGGCATCGCAATTACTGCGGGACACTTGGATATGGCGGAGATGCTCTTGGAGCATGGCGCTGACGTGGAGGCCGCGTGCCAGAGAGCCAGTGTGCAGAACTGGCTGTGCTCCAAGTGTCATTCAGGCGACATCGACATCATGCGCAAGGCGTTGACGATGATGCCGTCAGCAGCGAACGCAGCACAGACGCAGGGTGATGGGGAGAGCCTGTTTGGCATCGCAATTACTGCGGGACACTTGGATATGGCGGAGATGCTCTTGGAGCATGGCGCTGACGTGGAGCGCCCACGTGTTTCGGACGGAAAGTTTCCCCTGCAGCTGGTGTACGAGAAGGAGCAGTGGGAGACCTTTGTGAGGCTGCTCAGAGCGCCTTTTCATCTCAGCGCTGCCAGCATTCGTGAGGTGGTTCACCGCTACCATGTCCAGCATGAGGGTCTTGGGCGCACCCTTTTGTGGCACACCCTTGTCATGACCGACCAGTACAAGGAGATCGTGGAAGTACTTGCCTCGCAGATGTCAAGCTTACGGTGGGCCTCCTCGACGACATACCCGTGCTGCGGACTGAAAGTGCCACCCAGGTCTCCCATGAGCTGAACTGGTAGGAATGTTTATGCTTAGTCTTCAGATGTCTTTGCCGTCTACTGAGAAGAACTCAGCCCGGGCACAGCGCCACAAACCGTAGCCCATCGCCTGAATTCAGCCCGGGCACAGCGCCACAAACCATAGCCCATCACCTGAATTCGTATTCAGCCCAGGCACAGCGCCGCAAACCGTAGCCCATCACCTGGTCGGTATTCAGCTGAGCCACGGCGCCACAAACCGTTCGCCCACATCACCCACAGATTGCGTGATTCAGCCGGGCTACAGCGCCACAAACCGTCGACCATCACCTGAATTCGTATTCCGCCCGGGCATAGCGCTGCAAATCGTCATCGCCCATCACCTGAATTCAGCCCGGGCACAACGCCGCAAACCGTCGCCCATCACCTGAACCTGACGATTTGCTGTTTCCTCTGTAATGATGAGAAACCAAAGTTTTGAAACAGAAAAGAATCGATTCAGAGTACCGGGAAACTAAAACTGCTCAGATTCGCACATGGAACATCTTACACAGCGGGAAAAATAAGATGTGTAACAATACAGTCAATGTTACACAGACTATGGAGAAACTCAAGTTTTGAAACAGATTTTCTAGAGGCAGTAAAAATCGCTGCAGGGTATATTGAACCAAGATGAAGAGGAAGACTGGAGACCTGAAGAAACTAAGATCCGAAAGGGTCGTAATGAAAAATGAGTGCTGCTCCCATAAGGACGGCGATGACGAACTTATCTGAGTATATATAGAACCAATGGTGCAGTGATAGCACAACAATCCGGTAATTTGTGGACGGTGGGTTTGATTCCCCCTTGGTTCACCTTTGGAACAAATATACAAAGATATGACAAATCAGCTCTGAACAAGAATGACACGAAAAAAATGAAATGAGAAATATGATATATGAGAGTTGCATGCTCTGTTTTGAGTGTGCGTTGGTGGCGAGGGTCGCACAGAGCGGTGCAGGACGAGCATCAGCGGCCAGCATACGCAATCGCCTCATCTGGTATGCGCTCGGTGTTGGACGACATCACGCTGATATGCGGGCGATTCGAGCTCCTCTCAAGTCCAGACCAGGCAGACCACCGCTCGGCGACCTGCCTGGTGTATCGGGCCGTTGATCGGCCCGAGGGAACCGAGGTGGTGCTGAAATTAATGAAGCAGGAGGATCAGTTCCTCCGCGAGATCAAGTCGCGGAACGGGCTGGACCCAGCGTTTGTGGTTTTGCTGACGGTGACCTCGGAGGACCCAGGGGTGGCGCAACGGCTACCTGGAGACCTCGCGCGCCGCGGCCTCCAGGCATGATGCTGACCTGTCATCATCTTCCTTCGATCCTTCCAAAGCAATAAACCATGCCTGCCTGCGCTGTCGTTCCAAAGCAGTAAACTGTGCCGTGCCTGCGCTGTCGTTGCGAAGCAATAAACCGTGCCGTGCCT
>LGRX02009414.1:0-58158 GCA_001247695.2 Cymbomonas tetramitiformis | reverse complement strand
TGAGGGTGGGGGTCAAGGAGGGAGGGCAGTTGCTCGGAGCTCCGAATCATCGGAGGGTCATACCGGCTTCTGTGATTGCGATGGAGAATTTCTCGCCACATGCCACCTGGCGTACTTGCAACCCGTCCAATTCGGCGATCGTCCGCGGCAGGGTCACGTAACTGGCACCCGACCCGTGTCCTGCGGAGGTGGGCCAGAGAAGGCGCCTGTCTCAGAGCCACGGCGCGCCGGTGCAGCACAATACCCTTCCTTTTGCCGCGAGGTGATGCAAGTGCGCCCTGCGCCGGAGGGAACGGCCATACGCGGCGCTGGGGTGGTAAACGCGGAGACCCACCGAGCTGGCCGTTGCTGAGGTCCTCGGCGCTTCCGTCCCACGACCACGACATGACCTCCCCGCTCGCCATGAGGGCTAGCTTATGGTACCTGCTCTCCCCCACTCAACGCCAAACCACCATCACAACAACTCAATCCAACCGCTGCACACTATCAGCCATCCACCCATTGGTTGGGCACACCTGCTGTGACGCGATCCGCCCGAATGGACAAATCGGCGCTAGGCGCGGCGCTCTTGGGAAAAGGCCTCCGCGCTGTCTGTTGCGAAGCCCCCCGGCGGGCGCCTTCTCTCTCCGAGCCGAACATTGCGCTGCGGGGCGCTGGGCGGCCGCTGATGGCTCAGGCGCTGCGCTGCGAGGCTGGAGCAAGGGCGTGGGCCTGGCACTCAAGGGCGCGGGCTCGGCGCTCACCTGCCCACGGCCATCTGCCGGAGCGGCACGTCCTGCAGGCGCGTGTTGTCAAGGAACTGCTCCCCACCAGCGCCCGCCATCCTTCCCCTCTCTCACCATTCCTCGGAGCAAACCCCAAAGTGAGACGCTCCGCGAAGGCGTGGCCAATGCACACCATGAGAACGCCCCGCCGCAGAGGCGCCGCGTGCTCTCAGCATCCAGTTTCGTCTTCAGCTCCGGCTGCTGCCTCGCTCCCACCTTTGCTCCGCCACACCTTCCGCTGCTTCGCCGAGGTGCGCTACCGGCAAATAAGGTGCTCCACGCGGTGCGGATTCAGCGCACTCTGCGAGAATGCATCGCTCAGCGCTCAGCGGGTCCTGAGGCAGGGCGGCCGTTGTCTCTCAGGCGCCCCCACAGAGGGCTTCCTCGGATGCTCCCGGGCGTGGCTGCGGGTCGGGCCGCACAGCCGGCACAGGGCGCCGAGGTTTCTTCAGGCGCGAGGATTCACGGGGCTCGGGCGGAGGGGCACCTTCTGGTCCACGGTCGGCTCGAGCGTGGTGTGGCCCCAGGAGTAGAGCCCGGTGCCATGGGCGCCCCACTGGGGGAGATTCGGCAGGTTGGCGTTCACCACTGCCGGCTGTGTCAAACCCCAGTTGGTGGAGAACTGGGATGCGAAGGGGTCGAAGCTAGCGTCCATCCTCTGCAACCGCGCCCCCCCCTCCGTGGCCCCCCTCATGTCCCGCGATGCCCAGGCGGTCGCCCTGGCCCTAGGGACGCCTGCGACCCTCACTGCATGCGCCAGGTCCGCCTTCCCGGGCAGTCCGCATGCATCGACCAGCCTGGTTGTTAGCATCCATAGTATAACTTGTGAATCGCGTGCAGTATCCTCGCAGCTGCCTAAACCCGAACCCTGCACTCACAGAAGGCTACAGAAGGCTGGCCTGGCGTGCTGGAGCCCGGGGGCTAACAAGCCCCGGGGGGAGGCCAGGCAACGCCATTTCAAGCCAATGAAACAAGGTGAATGCCCCAGCCCCCTTCCCGATCCCAAGACGAGCACCGAATGATCCCCTGAAGATGCAAAGGAAGCAGAGCCTTGCAGAAGCTGGAGCGCATCAGCTGCTAAAGTAAGCAGAAAGTGCCAGGCGCGGCCGCCCCGCGCTGGCATCCCCCATCCACAGGAAGGCACTGGCTACTACCGGCCGATGTAGCCGACTATTGGCAAGCAAAGGAAGTGAAGCGCCGCTAGGGCCGAAGCTCACATTGGTCGGGGTCAAGTATGCGCATGGAGGTTTACAGACACGTGGCGGGAGCAGTGCTCACATTGGTGGCGGAGGTGGCCGCCGCGGCAGAAGCAGGAGACGAGATCGGCTGCAAGATCATCTCGACTCCAGACACAGAGGAGGTGTCGTTGGCCTCAGATGCGGTAGCCGCCGTCAACCGCTCCTGCACAAGGTCCCCGCAAGAGCGCCCCTCCCGCACCCCTCCCGCACCCCTCCTTGAGCCCACGTTTCCAACATGGCGATCACCAGGCATAGCACGCACCACTCACGCAACCCCCCGCACATCAGCCTCCTCGGAAACGACTTTTGCAGCAGTGCAACGCTGCAGTCTGCCAGGCTTATCAGCTGACGCCCTGCGGGCCTTAGGGTGTTACCACCAGTGCCTGCCTTCGGGTGCGGAGCGTTGCATCACATGATTGGAGGGTGCGGCAAGAGCGGGGCGCAGTAGCTGTAGTGTACCTCGAGGCGCGCCACAGCCTTGCTGACGAAGGGCCGGCTCAGGATGGTGAGGATATCCGGCCGTTGCTCCGGATCCGTGCACATCATCGACTCAATCAGGTCCGTCATCTCGTGGGTGGTCCCTGAGGCAGATGACTCCCATCCACATCCACATCAGGTCAACGATACCAGCCTCCCCATAAGGAGCCCATCAGGTCAAAGCTAGGCTTCCACCCCCTGTTCGAGGAGGACTCCGTCCGGTCCAAGCGAATTTGTCCCTCACCCCCGAGGAGCCTCACAAGGGAGAAATTTCAATAACAGAGGGGCTGCAAGGCGGCAGCATCGGAAGTGGGCACGTTCATCGCCAGTCTGCGGGGAGCCTCCTGGGGAGTGGTGGGGGGACTGCCGGCGATGAGCGGGAAGGCCCCTTCGTGGTTGGCATTTAAGAAGACCCACACATGCAGGCACTCTGCCCGTGCAGGGCGGTCACCTGGCGGCAGCTTGCCTCTCTTTCCTTGGACAATGGCCTGCACGCAAGCCAAGGATCGCCATAGCCCTCTCTCACCGAGCCGCCCCCCCTCGGACCTCTCCATCCTGGAGCAATCTCAATGGCGCTCTGGAGTCATAAGGATGTCAGCGCGCAGAATGCAAGCGCTCGCTTCAAGTGACTTCACAGCACAAGGCCAGGATCTCATGACCCAACGATAAGATCAGATCAAGGAGGAGGAGGGTGGGTGGGTAGGGGCAGACTCCTGAACACCGGTAGGTAGATCTACACAACCCGATGGATGTTCTGTACCTCATGCTGGCGAAGGGGGAGCCGCGGGCATCCTGCAAATCGAGTGGGGAGGACTGGGAGGAGCACAGGAGCAAAGGAGGGTGGCCACAGACACATGACTCCTGGGCACAGAAGATAAGTGAGGGCCGTATCAGGGCGCGGACCATGACTATCATGGGGAGATTGATGCCGTCAAAGGCGTGCTTCAGGGTCAGCAGCTCTTGCAGGATGCACCCCAAGGACCTGCACGCCCATACACTCACTGAGCGGCATGAGGCCCACCGACAAAAGCTAGCCCACCATCATCCCAGTGGATATGAGAAGCATTCAAGAACAGGGCGGTGCTGTGACAAGATATGACCGACGCACAGACATCTTGGCCGCTTGATACATACCTATCCATGGAAATATATAGTCGCTTCAATGCTCTACGCGTGTCCAAAGGAGCTCATGTCTGTTATAGATGTGAACCCATGGCCAATTCGCATATCTTCCCAAGAGCAATCCAGACGTCTTCGACAAGCTAGTCCTAAGATCTAGCAGAGCGAGCTATGCGCCCATGGCAGATTGGATATCCGCCGTTGACCCCTTGAAATGTCTTTGCATCATCCTCTTGGGTGTGGACCTATGGCCGTGTTAAATGTTCATCCATGGCCCTTTCAGATATCTATGCCCAAGCAACTCAAAGAATTACCGATATATACATCTACCAATGACCCATTCGGATATCTAGGCATGACCTCCACGACCTTTTTAGATATCTAGAGTGACCGATTCACAATCTGTCCACATGTCAACGCCTGAAAAACTCAGGAATTCACCCATGACAAAAGCGGATCTTCACGCAGGACCAATCCAGATATCTCTGCATGACTCACTCACGTCTCTGCGCATGACGCTGAGTGCGCGTGACGCTGTGTGCGCATGACGCTGCCTGCGCTCATCAGCGCATTCCGAATTCCACAACAACAATACAGCTGCAGATCGCACTCACCAGATATCGCTTTTGTAGTTATACGCCAGCCCCTTGCACACCTCGGGTGAGAGGTAATACGGAGTCCCGACCACCGTCGCGGCCATCTGCAGTGGCAACACAAGGTGACAACTGCACTGAGCTGCGCGAGCCGCTCCACGGAGGCGCTAGACCGGGTTGTGTAAGCGCCTCGGAGGCGTCGCGGAAGCACTGCACAAGTACCAGAGAGGCGTTACGTTGGCGTGATGAAGGCATTGCGGAGGTTGCACGGAGGTCGTGCGGAGGCCCCGCAAATGCGGCGCGGAGACATCACGGAATCGGAACCTTCACTCCAAGGCCCCGTCTACTTTGCCTCCTGGCACTGCTGCATGCGCTGCAGATGGTCCAGACAAGAAATGCGCTGCACCGGCCCTGCGCACCGCTTGCGACTTGATGTGATCCAATGATTTCGCTCATCGTTCATCCATTGTCCGTTCCCCAGACACTAAGCGGTTTGTAGCTCTTCGGTGTATGGCCCTCTATGGGCCCTACTGAAATGAGCCAAAGTGTGGTGGGCATACCGACTGACTCGACAGGGTTTTGGCGATACCGAAATCGCCGAGCTTCATCATCTGCAGTCAACAATTCTGATGATAAGCCCACCACTGTTTGCATTCTCCAGCATCGAGTGGCGCGCTCGGCGAATTGTGTTGCGAGGATGAATACGCCATCGACCCCGCTGATTTAAGCAGCTAGCAGGATGCAATAGGAGGATGGCATCATTTCCATCTTTCCCTGCAAACTTGAGCCCTTGGCACAGTGCCTTCCGAGCTTGGACCCAGCCGTGGTCTCCATAGCTCCCTGCAAACTTGTGCTATTGGCAAAGCGCGGCTCGTTGAGCATACAAAGCAAGGGATCAAGCGTGTGGGCAAAGGAACAAGAGGAAGATGCTAAGTGGCATGCGCCAGCACCTGATGCTGACCAACGAAGACGTTCGCTGGCTTAAGGTCGCGATGCAGCACACGCGCATGATGGACGTGCGCCATCCCCAACAAAAGCTGTACCCGAGAAGTTCCCACACCAAACAGGCCAGTAGTGAGTTGCTCTCCCTCCAGTACCTGGCTTGTCAGGCGAGCAAGCGGTCTGGTAAGCACTTCCAGCACTCCAGTACCTGGCTTGCCAGGCGAGCAAGCGGTCTGGCAAGCACTTCCGGCACTCCAGTACCTGGCTTGCCAGGCGAGCAAGCGATCTGGCAAGCACTTCCAGCACTCCAGTACCTGGCTCGCCAGGCGAGCAAGCGGTCTGGCAAGCACTTCCAGCACTCCAGTACCTGGCTTGCCAAGCGAGCAAGCGGTCTGGCAAGCACTTCCAGCACTCCAGTACCTGGCTTGCCAGGCGAGCAAGCAGCCTGGCAAGCACTTCCAGCACTCCAGTACCTGGCTTGCTAGGCGAGCAAGCGGTCTGGCAAGCACTTCCAGCACTCCAGTACCTGGCTTGCCAGGCGAGCACGCGGTCTGGCAAGCACTTCCAGCACTCCAGTACCTGGCTTGCCAAGCGAGCAAGCAGTCTGGCAAGCACTTCCAGCAGGTCTTCCGAAGCTCAGTAGCTGCGCTGCGACTCTGACTTCTTCAGAATAACTGAAAGTGATTTCTTGGGTTTCCCTCTTTGCCGCTACAGCTCCCTCATGCCACACCGGATGAATGGTTGGAAAGGCGCATAGACGACGCACGCAGGCGCATCATGAGCACTGCAGCGGGAACTGAGACAGTTGGCAGGAGACCTCGGAAGTTGAGAGGAGAGACCGGACAGTTGGCAGAAGAGAGCGGAAGTTGAAAATAGCACAACCGCGCAAAAATGGCCGAGGTGGACACCGATGGGAGCGATATGATCCGGCCCTTTCCATTAGCAACAGTAGGTTGTAAACCCCACACGGACATAAGTGATATGTGCAGTGACACAGGTAACAGAGTGCTGCTGGGAAGAGGGAATGCGAAGAGAGAACGCGAACCTGTGCACCGATATCCATTGCCTCGTCCTCTGAACACATCCGTCACCAAAACCACACTGGCTCCATCAACTGGGCAGGATCAACTGGGCATTTCCCGCCTGTAGATCTGTAACGGGTTTGCAAACTGTCGTCGTTGTGTTCAAAGAAGGCATTGTCCACTTCTTCATAAACACAACGGGCCGTACAAAGGCGCGAAACCCCCTTCGGTCTCGGCACGTTTCTCTTCAGACAACTCTCAAGCGTACAACCTGCCTTTCCTCTGCCCTCAACTTGCTCCACTCCTGATTCCACTGACGGAAGACGCAACACGAGGACGACAGCACCTCCCCAAACGCCCTCAACATGCTCCACTTCAGGTTCCCCTGACGGAGCACATCACAGAGAGATGTGCCCTATGATGCAGCTCTAAGAGGAGGACATACCTGGAAACCCGCCTAAACCTTGCGTCTTGCGCGACGCTATGAGGTCTTGAAGGCACCCCTGAACCTTGCAAACCCCAGGCATTCAAAAGATTCTGGTTGAACAAGAAGCATTCACTTGAAGCTTACTCAAGGTACGGCAAGTCACTCGTGTGTCCAGCAGACAGCAGTCGTCCCTGTGAATCCGTGGGAAACATTCTGCTCAGCAAACGAACGCCGCAATCTGAAGCCCGGACGAGTCTCTCAACACCTACCGGTTTTCTGGGCGAAAACTGCAGTTCTCCTGAGTTCCTGGCCGTTTTGAGGCACGGCAGGTGTGTGAGTGGAGGTGGCAGTACTGCCAGAGACAGCAGGTAGACTGCGCGCCAGTGTGCAGCAAAGCCAACAGATGCCTATGAGCTTCTCAACCTCAGATCACAACCACCGAGCTTCTCAACCACCGAGCTCCCGACAGCCCCCCCCTTCATGCACAAGGCCGTTGGCAATTATCAATAGGTGTCTCAGAGTAAGTCTGCAAACTGGAACGCGTACGTGGGCGCAGTATTCCATCACGATACACGTCAGCGTATCAGTCTCAAAGCCGTCGAAATACTTGACGACATGCGGGTGGTGGAACTTCTGCAGGACCTCCATCTCCTTCAACGCGCTCTCTTTCTCCTGCAGATTGCACAAGGCGTTCAGAGAGGTAAGAACTCTTTGCGCCTAAGAAAACGTGCCCAGTGGTCGAATAAAACGGCCAGGGATCTCCACGCAGCGGCAGAAAACGCTGCAAGCGACCTCAAGTGACACCCCTGTGCTGAAGTCCAAAGCTGAGAGCCGCTGTATTGACACGTAAGGCAGAATAAGTACCTTCTCGGGAACTTCAGGGCCAGTCTGAATGCGCTTAAGCACAAGCGGCTTGCTATCTTTTTTACGATGCACAAGCCAGGCCTGCATAGACCAGGAGCGACAGATTAGCATCATAGCTTTCGTTCGCTACTTCGAAGAAAAGCCACAAACACGGTGGTTGCAGCGCGATCAAACCGTGTTCACAAAGGTGGCTCGGGCGAGTTGGACTTGGCGGCATGGCACGTGCTCTTATGTATGCATGTATGTGTGCGCGCACGTGCGTATGGATAAGGAGAGAAGTGAATGTCCTCAAGAGTGTGCTAAACATGAAAGGCCGAAGGTGCCACAAGAGCTGCTAGACCGTGCTCCCTGGGATACTATTTGGAGTTATGCCTACGGCTTTGCTTTCACTCGTATAACAGGAGGAACATGTAAGTGAAGATCGTTTGCACCACTCGCGCTCAAGATCAAGCACGGTCACGCACAACGCAAACCAGGAAAGTTCGAAAGTTGTCTAGCAAGGGACAAGCGGGGAAAGTTTACACACGCGCCCGAATAATACGAATAGTAAACGCAAAGAAATGAAACGCATATTAATCATCGTGCACAGATGTGCGGAGACAGTTGTGCGTTTTATGTGTGATAAAATGCCATGTCATGTCACATAGCAACTCTAAATGTTGGAGACGATGGTTTGACCAAGGGCTTAAAACACGCGTAAATTCAAGGAGAATTCAGAGGCTTAATTAGAGGTGACCTCGCCAAAGCTACCACGCCCAAGAACCTTCAACTGGTCATATTCGTCAAGTTTATTCGCCATGGAGCCTGAAAGCTAGACGCGTTAGAAGTAATCCGAGCAGTTTTGGAGCGATAAAACGGGGATAAACAAAGCGCGACTGAGGTGAACGTGAGTTTTGGAAGCCAAGATCCCACTAGAACTGTGAAAGAATACAGGTAGTTATCAAGCTTCACAAAACTGTCTATCAGAAGAGTATTACGCGCTCGTATACTCAGGGTTCGAGTTGTTGTGGCCTTAGAAAACGAAAAGTACCGTATATAATTCGATATATGGCCTACACTCGGTGCAAAGGCAAGTTTAGACGTTGTCTCGGGATAAAATTGACAAGCTCTCTACACTTAATGATCGGTATGATAGAGCCTGAACCGTGTGTCACAATTTTTCATGTTCTCTTTCGCTTGCGAGTGCCTTTCGTTTCGATTTGGTTGAACTTGACCTGATCCGGCTTCGGCTTGTCGTTTGGAGCGATCGCAATCAGAATAGCATCCGGTATCCGGGTATGTGACCGGACAATAGCGACAGCGACACCGGATTCTGGGGTCCCAGCGGTGAGTAGACTCCTCCCGCGCCGGTCGAGACGTGTCGAGACGTGTCGAGACAAGATGGGGGGAGTCATAGTCATGAGGACGCGGACGCGGACGCGGATGACATTGTTGTCATCATCGTCATGTTATGTTACCGTATGATTCGCGAAAACATGTCTTTGATTACACTTTCCATATTTAGGATTAATTTTCGTTATTTGTTAAATACCAACATTGACGAGTCCACAGTCCTGATCACTTTCCTTTTGCAGAGTGAAGAGTCCGTTTAGGATCTCTGAAAAAACATTTTCTCTCAACTTTTGCTGTATTTTCAACTTTTTGACTGTGGTTAGACTCTCTCTCTTCGCAAAGCGCTTTGGAGTTACGAATCACTCCGGTCCCTGGTTTGATTCAACCATCTAAGCGGGCTTAACTCAAGTTTCTTGACGCTGAAGTTTAGAACTTTGTAAGTTTTGTGGATAACTCGTCGGAACCTGGACATTTACTCCGGCACGCCTTTTGGACAGGGTTTTTGTTGGTTTCAAACTTTGACTCGAACGGGAAAACACATCTGGCCTGCTGTCTCATCATATGCGTTCTGAATTCTAATGGCGTAGACTCTGGAGATGATTCAGCCATGCCTCTCGGATCCTGATTGTACCACGGGCTATCCGGAATTCGTGATATCGAACACTTTGACAAAAACATTGGAGAGGGCTTTTTGGACATTCTCTTTTGAGGTCCTGTCTGTTGGTTGTTATTAGAAATCCGTAAATCTACGACGTATGCCTTGTAAAAAAATACGACCGTGTTCAAGGATGAAGCTTCGTGGTGCGCACTCTGGTATGTGCGCAGTCTTTGTAGTCCCCACAAACTCTTCTTCACTATGCAGTAGTAGAAGCGTTCTTTTCACTACGCATGACATTCACTAGTTTAGCTACCATCATCTCTATAGCCTAGTTGCCGTCTTTGATTGTCATCCATCGACTTTATGAGTCAGACTTCACCCCAATATCCGAGTAACTTGAACAACTTAATCTCCGCGACAAATATATTCTCGCTATAGGACAAACCGATATCTCAATTGAGGAACGATTCAGCGAAACATTAGCTTTCTTGTGAACTGCTGGATAGTTACACTGCGGTCTCGATATTGCTGTTTTCCCATTTTTTTTGAACCAGACCCAACCGTTTGTCACAGGGTACCTCGCAGCGTTTTTATTGTACACTGTAACCTTTCTCAGCCAAATTCAAAACTCCAGAAGCGCGTTTGCTCCACCACCCCCTTCGCCTCCCTCCCCGCCACCTCCCTCACCGCCTCCACCGCCTTCGCCCTCTCCTCCGCCACCGTCGCCCAACCCGTCCCCTCCTCCACCACCTCCTGTGACATGGGAAACGCTAGCGAGTGGCGGAGCAGATTTGAATGGGGTTGCTTTCCCGAGCAATACCCAAGGATATGCTGTAGGTGGTTCCAACACGATTTTGAAGACTTCTGATGGCGGTGATTCTTGGAATTCCGTTCAATCCTCCATAACATCTTCAACGACAGAATGGCATAGTGTCAGGTGAGCGTGAGTGTGTGTGTGTGTGTGTGTGTGTGTAAGAACGTTGCACTAACACTTTACTTACGCGACCCACCCGATGTGACTGCTTCGATGTCAATTATCTTTGAGCCTGTCCACGCCCATCCTCACCCCCCGCGCCCATATTGTGTAACTTTACACATCGATGGCCTTAGTTGATCAAGACATGCATTTTCCTTTCTCGGCACTGTTTCTCCTCTCTTCTGTGTAAGGCAAAAGCGGGCTCTCCCCAAACCCTATGCAAAGCCTGGACAGATAGGTGCTGGTATGTGCTGCTGACAGGTGAAACAGTGTGCATATGCTGTCCCCTCACTTTTTTCACTCTCGAGGTGTCAATCAATAAATTCAATTTAAGGTTGAAGATTTCTTTGCAACCCTTACGAAGTGCGTCCTGCGATGTAATATCGCCCGAATGCGCAAGTTTGATTAAATCGTTCAGACGAATTAAGAGCTGTTTTTCTAAGGTTACTTACAGAGGCAGGGGTTTCTGTTTCGGATGGTGACGCAGTTTCGCAAGTACTAGTGTAGGATGGGTGGTGGGGAGCGGTGGCACCATTGTGAAGACGAACAACGGAGGAACAAGTTGGACGTCGCAAAGCAGCGGCACGACCTCCGGGCTGCGGCGAGTGCAGGTGAGCGGGTTTCCTCAGTCGGACCGGAGGCCGACCAAAACCTGGAAGTGAAAAGCTTTTCTTCACTTTTGGGTGTAGCAAGCCACACGGAAGGATGTGGTATGTTTGTACTGGCCGACTACGATGGCAAAAGCAACCTGCAATCGATGCACGTTGAACTCCTCCACTTACGATGTGTTCGTTTTGAGGCAAACTTCTCGGGCTAGATTTTCAATCCCAACCGCGAGCTGCACTACTGTGAAATCTGGCTTGTGAAATCTGGCTTCCCCCTCGCTTGCAATGGCTCGTAAGAAAGCCCCCTTCCTCGCCCCAAGCCCTCACACCAGTGCACTCGCCGCCGAGTCCCGGATGCCTACCCGTCACCTCATACCTGGTACCTGATATCGTCTCCGGGGTTTCGTGCAGGCGCTGAGCTCAACCGAGGTGTGGGCAGTGGGTGATGCCACGGCCATCTTACACACCACCGACGGAGGTAGGTGCACGCCAAGGCATATGCACACAGTGCAAAAGAGGTGAAGAGGCATGCAGCGAATCTGCAGCGACGGCCTGCTGGAAGCCGTGTTACTTCGTGATATGCGCCTTCACTGTGCAGTAGATCAGTTTACGGTTTTCCGCGCGCAGGGCTTGGCCTCTGCCGGCTGGGAGGCCTTGGCGGCTTATGCCTGCGAGTGAGGTGGCGGCGGCTGCAGGGAGCACCTGGGAGTACAGCAGCATGGGTCGGGACATCGTGCTGTATTCCGTGTTCTTTGTCAGCAGTTCTACGGGTGCGCACGACTTATGAGACCACTGTCAGGCTGCTGCAGGCGGCTTGTGTTGACACGCCATAAGGATCCGATGTGTTCTCCTGGGAACGGGGTGGTGCCATGCTCTTAAATGCCGGCTGCTCTTGAGAAGATTCTATATATAGTTATTCGGTTTTCCTGCGGTTGTGCTGTTTCCGAACGTAAGTCATGTGCTTGGGGTGGGGGTCCGTGGACTCCCGCGCAGGATGGGCAACTGGCGATGGCGGGCGTGTGTATCACACCTCCGACGGAGCTGCCTATTGGGAAGTACAGCCCGTCGACACAGGTGATTGCAGAGCCAGCGTCCTGCTTCTGAGACTCATGCTCTTCCTGCTGGCCTTTGAAGGTGGACACCTTCGTCACCCCGGGTGGGGTAGGTCTGACTGAACCTACTCTTACACGTCGAGTTCCGAGCTGAGATGGGCCTACTGCGCGTGCAGATCAAGCGCTTCACGGAGTGTACTTCGTGAGCGCCACTCGAGGGTGGGTGGTGGGGTACAACGGAGTCGTCCTCAGCACGTCCTCCGCAGGTACGTGCAGCTTGCGCTTCGGGCATACAACCTCCGAGAATTTATTGTGTAGATGGTCCGTGATCCGTTCAAGGCGCCAGCCATCTGTTCTGACAAAAGCTGGTGATCTTGATGGTAGTGGGGATCTTGACGGTCAAGGCACCGGGAACTTCGGGCATTGTCACCACGCTGCAGGCAGTACCTGGACGACTCAAGCATGTGGGCTGCACGACCTAAGTGATGTGGTGGTCGAGCCGGGGGGTACACATGCCTGGGCCTCTGGACGAGATGGCGTCATATGCTACACCATGGACAATGGTGCTACGTGGCAGGATCATCGGTTCGATCCCAGCCCATGACAACTTGTAGAGTCTGCTCGCCCTTCTGTGAGATACCTCGATGCTTCTACAGCCCGATGTTACCTCGATTTTACTTTATACTCAGTCTCCATGCCGAAGGGTATTGCATAGCATTCATTAAGCTAATGGTTTTTCCTGACAGCCTGGGTGAAAGTCTGTTTGTGAATGATTTAAAAGTCTTCATTCCATTACTTTTGTTCATAGTCCACTACAACAGAACATGTGATGTGCTGGGTCCGGCTAGGTGGGAAGTGCAAAATGCAGAGCAAGTTTTTACTCATACTCGTACTCTGGTCGGCTCTCTAGGACAAAGGAATCCGGGACTCGTCCGTCACTCAGGGCTCAGCTCGGGCGTTGCATTTTTGAAGCCACCTATTACAGTCTAGTGAGACATAATCAATGACCGTCAGCCTGCACCCTCTGGATGGTCCGTCATTGTCTATTAAACTTCTTGAAGTCACTCAGCGGTTATTTCCGAAATTATTAATAGTGGATACCGTACTTTTGTGCCAACGGTAATAAGGGCGGGGGTCATGCTGTACATGGGGTGCTGTGGTATGGGGCTCGAGTTCCACGTGTGCTTATTTAATTGGGACTTTTTCTTGTTCGTGATGATTGCTTGTTCGTGGGTGACAGGAGCATCGACAACGAGCCAAATGCTCAAGATGGTCAAGGCCTGAACGCACTCGCCATTGTTGGCAACGTGATGTCCTGGGTGGTTGGGGACAACGGCCAAGTTCTGCACTACTCAAATTCCCCCCCATTCCCCCTTCCCCCGCCCTCCCCCTTCCCCACCCCCCTCCCCATGCCCCCAGGAAATCACCCACCACCTCATCCACCCTCACCGAGTCCACCTCCTTCTCCGCCCTCACCACCTCCACCTCCTCCACCTTCTCCCCTCCACCGTCCCCTCCACCACCTCGTCCTCCTCCCCCATCTCCTCCTCCTCCACCTTCCCCACCACCACCATCCCGCCACCGCCTCCTCCGCCTCCTCCATCACCTCCACCACCTTCACCTCCCCCTCCACCATCCCCCTCCGCCTTCCCCACCACCACCATCCGCCTCCACCCCCTTGCCCACCACCCCCACCTCCCCTGTTGACTGCACCGTGTTCACGTACATTGTGGGACCAACCCCCTTTGCCTCCAGTGCCCCCATTCTCCCCCCCTTCTGGCAGGTCAGCTTCCGTGCCTCAAAAATGCACCCCTTTAAATATTCATTATGAACTATGATATATATGTTGTCAGCAAATAATCTCTCTTGTTAGCAGATTGTTATTGTGAGTGCTGCTAGTTATTATAGTCTTCCTCTTCTCAGAATCGGTGTACAACGTGGTTGCCTGTCTGATGATGTGTCTCGGGGTCATCCACTTGTTGTGCAACCGCTTTTGTTGGCTCTCTTCAGCACCATTTGGTCCAACTGCCCTTGTTGCCGGCAACTGCAGGGCACCCTACTCTCCTTCTAGGCCATTGCCACCTGTGCCGATATCTCCGCCATCTCCGCCTTCACCCCCAGGCTCGGATGACGAGTTCGAAATGGTCTGGATTGTGGTTATCGTCCTTGCAGGTGCGTGTGCCTGAGCTGTGCAAGTCACTGGTATGGTGGTTTGTCGGTGGTGGTGGGGTACTCTTAACGGGATGGTCAATTTGAGGGGAAGATATATCACAGAAGGCAGATGTTAGATCATGGTCACTGGTTGGATGCTGTTGTGGAGTTAAAAGCGTGCAAGAACACAGTGGTGGATGGTGTCAGAGTCATTTCAAGAGCATGTGCTTGCAAATGCATATCTGGTATGTGTGAGCTTGTGCTCTGCTATTTCAGGAAAAGATGTTTGATGATTGGTTGCATTTGGTAATGAACAAAACTAAGCATGATCTCTGTTGGGCTCCTCAGGCTTATTGGGTGCTGGAGCAGTGCTGGCTTGGTATGTGTATACATTCATTGTTGAGCAAGAAAAAGCACGTGCTGAGCTGGCACGCCAGAAACAGGTGATGTTGGCACTGGAGGCAGCCAAGCTTGCAGCTTTGCCTGCCCCTGGTGACGAGGAGGATGAGGAAATGCTGTATCTAGAGGCAGGTCAGGCGGGCCAGGCACGTGGAAATCAGATTCTTCCTCTGCCAGCCCCCGGGGATGAAGACGATGCCCCGCGTCGGGCGCCACGGTAACAGCTCCGTTCCAGCTTGGGAATGACATACCAGGTGGCATGATGGGATGGTTTTAGAAAATCAAGGATACTATTTGAACTTCCAGTTATGCAGACACAGAATGTCATGCTTGCAAAATATGTGCTCAGCGGGTTCCGTATTGGGACATGAAGGTACCAATGTATGATGCCATGCCATGATTTAGGCCAGGCTGTTAGTTCTTTTAAACAGTGCAGAAATATGAGAGCATGTAATGATGGTGGCGGTATGTGTGTTAAGGATGGAGATGTAGATTATTTTATTTGTTCGTAGCTGCGCCTTGTAGGTACGTTGATAGAATGGTATGTCAGATTTGCAGCGGGCTCTGTGCATGGATTCGTTTGGCAGAATGTGCTTTTCCAACTGCTCCTGGTCCAATTGCGCGGTTATCATATAAATATGGCAAAACGGTTTTGACGTTGGTGTATTCAATTTATATAGATTGCGCGTATCAATATCAGCCGTTTGCCCTTTGGTCGGTTCGCCCTCTTAGACTTTCCCCAAACCTATGATACTAGATAAACGCGCGACGTTGTAAAGTCGGATCGACCTTCATACGGTGTACATAAACACAATAATGACCTGAATCCGCGCATACGTTAAGGCTTAAGTATGGGGTCTTGAGGGGGTATCGAACTACCGCGTATTCGTGGAAACACGCAAATGACTTGACGCCAGACCCCGGTGTTGTATGTAGTTCTGATCGTCAGTAAACTGGGAAGGCTTGGAAAAACTATGTGCACATGGCACATGATATCATTGCATTGCATATTACCATCTCGTTTCACACAGTGGCAACTTTTATGTTGCGATGCTTATCCCAGACGTTCCCGTCGAATACATTGCCATCTGGATGTCGTGATGAATATTTAGAAAACGGGTGAGACTTTGCAATCCATAGAAAGCGTAAATTACGCATGTTGCTGTGCGGGAGTTAGCATTTCCCTCTGAAAATATACTTTCGGTTCTCTTTGTGCCGAAAACAGGAGGGCGTGAGTAGCTAAATTTCAGAGATTGCCTACGTCGTTGCTAAGGTTGGGTTCTTACAACGTTCAAGCGTTCATCGTAAAGTGTGCATCGTCCAGAATAACAGCACAATTTCAGTTCTCTTAAGTGTACTCACAGAATGTAAGGAACCCGATGTGTCGCACCCGAATCATTGCACCAAAGCAGTTTAAAGAATCTAACAAAAAGTGCTCGTTATGTCAGAATGACACCAGTAAATAGTACATATGATAAGGCTGTCTAGATCACTCCTTTATTTTGCTGTCCAGAGTTTTCCAAAGACCTGGAAGGAGGACAATATGAATACCCCGCTTCAGTTGCGCTTAACGCCCCGAATACTTGAATATGAGAAAAGACACGTGGTGGCATAAAACATTTTTCTTGAGTTATAGCTTTAAGTGCTACACAGTTTTTCACCCTTCAAAGATCAAGACGCAGGGTGCAGTGCAGATAGGGTTTATGGATATTCTGGCTGGATTGGGCACAGCACCTTTCCGTTGAAGGCTAGAGTTAGTGGTGGCCTGCAAGAAGCCTCCCAGTTGTTAGATCACTTGTCAGATTGTCAAACTCACTTGTTAGATCACTTGTCAAACGAGCAGTTTGGAACCCAAATAGAAAGCGCACCTCTTCCTCCACAGGCCGTTTCGTTGCTTGCATGGGCATGATAACGGCAGGATACACGGCGGCACATAAGCCAGCCACGAGCGCAGCAACCTAACAATGCAAAAGGAAGTTTAAACAATTTTGACACATTTAGTTTGTGAGCTTCAGTAAGAAACTGCCTCCTTGAAGATCCTTCCACAGCGCAGGTGATGAGCCATCGGCAGGCGAATGTGGGCATGTGGTCGCTCTATATAAGTGGTCACGGACGTACACAAAAACGAAAAGGGAAATAAGATATTGAG
This sequence comes from Cymbomonas tetramitiformis, assembly GCA_001247695.2. Lineage (NCBI taxonomy): Eukaryota > Viridiplantae > Chlorophyta > Pyramimonadophyceae > Pyramimonadales > Pyramimonadaceae > Cymbomonas > Cymbomonas tetramitiformis. Next base: position 41,450 of record LGRX02009414.1, on the reverse strand, counting down.
AAATAGGAAAATCGAGAGTTATCAGTTTCGAGGACTGCACTTTTGTTCAGGTGCGGGCTGAGAGAGCAAGAGATCTAACCACGAGTTTGCCCCGGTCCATGGTTGGAATAGAAACTGGCGCCTCCGTAAGTCTACAATAAATTAAGGCTTGGATGGACGCAGTTCCGAAAATCCTTCTCACAAAAGAAATATGTAGTAGTAGTAGTTCGTAGTGAACATCCCTACTTTTGCCTTGAGCAACTTTTAGACCTGATATATTAGACCTAATAGTATACCCATCGTGTCTGATGAGAGCGTGATGTGTCACACAAGAATGTTGAATAAAAACTCTGATAAGATATATGTCGCTAGTCTGAACTATGTCAATGTGTCACTCGACTGTCGCATCCCATCAATGAAGAAGTGAAGGCTTTGCCCTGAGTACATTACTGTAGGGAGGCAGGGGAGGGCCTCCGCAGGAGCTCACACTTACATTAACGTAAACCCTCATTGGTGTCACAAGGGGAAGGATTGTACTCTACTCAATTTTATAGGGTTGCAGACCAAGGGGATAAAGAATAAGCCATCATTGCAGACTTTCCTAGGGGCGCATGGCCACCTCACGTTGGGGGAGTTGTATGGGAGAGCTGGCCATAGCGGAGGAGTGTTTGCCACGATACTTAACTCCAGGGCATTGTATCGGTTGCAAAATTGCTTATCGATCGATTTCGATATTTAATAATTCTAATCGATTATCGGCGATATCGATACATATCGATATCTCAAAATTATATACGCTTTCTCATATACAACACATAACACTTTGAATTCCGAAGCGAAGCGATACCGATACGCGTATTGATTAAATGTGCGCAAAATGGATATCGATTGAGTGACGGGAAAGCTAAAATATATACTGCTGTAATGTATTATAAGCTTTCACAGAGAAGAAAGCTGAAGCCGTGAGCTCAGGGTTTCAGATACAGTACTCAAGTGAATATTAGAATACAGATAGTGTTTTAATATTCCTAGCGGTTGGTGATGCTGCAGCAAGTACCGGAATATCCTAGTTCACTAGATATCAGAGGGTCCCGAACTGTGTGGATAAACTCTCCTAAGATAAATAAACCCTAAGCTAGATATACCCGGAACGGTCTCGCAACGGTCTCGGAAACTAGCCTACCTGTGACACAGCGTGTGTCACAGCACGAACCTATAGATCAGTCAGCAGTCCAGTGTTGGTCCTAGGGGTCTGTCATAGGGGCCTGCACCGGGACTCCCAGTCAGGGCTGCCTATACAGATTCCAGCACACCACCCCAACATTGTGGGTGGTGACTGGCTAGGAGAGTCAGAATGTTAAACCTCTAGGGCAGAAGCCAGGGTGACAAGTCCTAACTGCTAATCCAACTGTGCCATTCTGATACACAAATTGGAAACCTCTAGCTAGTACAAGAGCAAAAGCATACAGGCAATTGAGTGTCCTGCTAAACTACTGAAAAGCACTGCACCAGCAAGTCAGATTGAAGAATATAAAGGTGTCAAAGTAAAACCAGATTGAAGACCGTGTTGAGGTCAAAGTACATCTCAGCACACCACCATGAAAGTGGTGTACTGCCAGAACCAGAAACATAACTACTCGGGGTCAAAGCTCAGAGGAGCACCTCCACCACATCGATCACCGTAGTAGCCTGCCGTAGCACGGCGGAGCAATACGGGGCGGCCAAAGTGCAAGGTGTCGGTCACTGGAAAATCATTCGCCAGAGAATTTGACGGATTCGGTGTTGCTGATTCGTCGATCACGGGAGGCTGCACCGCACCGGGATGCTGCCAAGTGCTGCCTGACGGTGGGGCCTCGTCATCCGAAGATGATGCCGGCGACAGCGGAGGACCGTCCTCAAATAACATGGCAGGCGGCGGCGGCCCAGGATGCCATGGCACCGGAGCCATATAGAGGCCCTGCCGCCTCTGTACCCGGCGGTGGAGCCGAGGCGGTCAGGCGGAATAGCACACGGCACCGGAACAAGCGGTGCCCCCTCTCCCCTGCATAGCACAGGCTGCGGCGCAGCCCGACCCGATACCTGCACAGGGTCGATGTCATTGGCCACCGTATAGGTGGCAGCTCCCACTCCCATGACAGAAATCAAGAGAATGAAGGAAAGCAGAAACGGCATCCCCCATAAGCCCGCGTGGGCGGGGAAGCCCCACGGAGGCTTTCCGCAGCCGTGGCTGCGGGGAGCACCGTCATGCCAATCTCCCAGAGCACCACCAGAGTGAGGCGCTCGGGCTGCGGGCGTCGACGAGTGACTTGCCGAGATTGCCGAAGCCCGCGGCTTCACGACGAAGCTGCCGTCGGCGAGGTCCTCGTAATCGTCCGTGTCGTACCCCGTGAGATCAACCTGTCCGATGGCGGCGTGGTTCACGGTCTGAACGAACCCAGCGAACTCACCGCCCGCGTCCGCCGTGGTGGTCACCCGCGCCGATTGAAGTGGCGCGGGCTTCACATCTTCTCCCTGCGAGACAGGCATAGCAGGGGCCGGCACGGCGGATGCCGATGCCGCCGCACCACCTGCCGGAACCTGCTCCTCCGGTGTGGCCACCGCTGCGGCGGGACCGCACACCAGAGCCGAAGCCTCCTGCCCGATGCCGGCAGGAGGCGGGAAGGATGCGTGAGTGTAATGCACCTGCGGGTTGGTCGCGGAGTGAACCTCCGCGGCAAGATCGTCGAGCCGGCGGAGAATGTCATCTCCCTCGGAAGCCGGCTGCTGCTCCACGGTGAAGCCGTAGGCGGACACGTCGATGCCGCCTACCGCCCCCGCACAAAGCACCGCGGGCGGCCCGTACGCGGCTGCCGCACGCGCGAAGGACTCCGCCCCGTCATCCGCTGCCTGGTGGAACAACGCACACATGGCGAGTGCGTGCACCCCCTCTGCGTCCGCCTCCTCGTCGATGGGAACGCAAAATGCCGCGGCAGAGGTGGGCGGGTGTTGGCGCCCGCCCAACGGGCAGTCGCGGTAAAAGTGATACGCCTCACCTTTTCCTGCCTTCTTGCACCTACCGCAGAACGGTTTCGCTCGTTGATCGTCGCGGTCGAACCCCACCGGTGGGGCCTTGTGGGTCCCCACACGGAATCCTCGCGGCTGCTGCCCCCGCTGCCGCTGCTGCCGCTGCTGCACCCGCTCCCGCTGTTGACGCACAACCGGAGCGGCCTCACCGCGTTGCCCCTGAATGAGCTCCTTCAGCTCCGTGATCTTCTGCAGCAGTGCGTCGTACTCGCTGCTAGACAGGTGCGCGGAGACGCCGTCCGCGCCAGAAGCCGCCTTCCCCCCGCCCGTCTGTGCCCAAGCCTGGTAAATCTCCACAACCATGGAACGGAGCGAAACGAGTGACACCTGAGTCAAGTCAGCGGCCATGGGATAGCGGACCTTCACCGCAGCGTAGAAGGTCGGGTCGAGTCGGGTGTAGAGGCTCAATTTTCTGGTAGCCTCCGTCGGTGTCCAGTCAGACGCTCTGTTATCCCGCACCAAACGTTGTTCCTTAGCCAAAATCGGCTTCGGGTCAACGTTTGCGGGATAACGTAACGCGGCGTGCTCCTCCTGCTGCGACTCCCGTAGTGCCACCGGTACACAACCCTTGATAACGTCGATGAGAGCTCGCCGTCCATCTCGGTCAGTCGAAGAATCCGTACCAGTGAGCCAGACGAACGCGTTGCTGTGCTTCTCAATCACCAGGGCAAGGACGTCGTATAGAAGCCCATTCACCCTGTTGACCACGGGTGCCAGAGGGTCGTCGAGGTTAAAGGCACGTAGCTCCAGACCAGCCGACTGAAACTCCGTACGCAGCTGCACCACCAGGTCGGACAGAAGGCCAGCGTCGTCCGTACCGCGAAAATGATGTTTCTTGTCGCCAAGAATATCCTCACGGATACTCTTGGCCCAAGCCCGATGGAGACGCGCCCTGTAGATCTCGTCCACCAACTTGGATTGCTCCTGCAAGTAACGTCTGACGGCCACGTCCGCGTCTTCGTTCGATGCAGGGTTGGGGGTAGGAACAGAAGGCGTAGCCGCCGTCGGTGTGTTCCGCACCCCGTCGATCAACCTCAGAGAGGCGTCGATGTCGCTGTCCCTCGTGAGGGACTTCTTGGATCTCGTAGTAATTCCCATCCCTAGAAAAGCCTGAGGGGAGGTGGTACGCCGCAGCACGTTTGGGCAGGGCCGCGGAGAAAACGCGACGTCACAGATACGGAACGAGCGGTCGAGCCATGCGAGCGAGGGGCAAAGGAAGATGTCGTCGAAGTCAAAGGTGCCAAGGTCACCAGCCCAAAACACGGTACAGTAGCAGCAGGCGGGATCAGAGCGTGCAGAAAAACGCGAACGGACATTGCGACGACGAAACCCGATCCAAGCCGGTACCCCATAGCCGCGGCTCAAAGTCGCTCACCGCGAGCCGCTCATCTCATAATCTCCACTAATGCCCAAACGCTCAAACGCGCACCACCTCTCCGAGCGGCCGTTTAGCCAATCATGGCCAAACTAGCAAGTGGAATAAAGCGTGGATGGGGCCACGACCTACCGGAATATCCTAGTTCACTAGATATCAGAGGGTCCCGAACTGTGTGGATAAACTCTCCTCAGATAAATAAACCCTAAGCTAGGTATACCCGGAACGGTCTCGCAACGGTCTCGGAAACTAGCCTACCTGTGACACAGCGTGTGTCACAGCACGAACCTCTAGATCAGTCAGCAGTCCAGTGTTGGTCCTAGGGGTCTGTCATAGGGGCCTGCACCGGGACTCCCAGTCAGGGCTGCCTATACAGATTCCAGCAGCAAGTGACACAGCAGAGAGTCACAACACAGTGAGGGGTGACAGCAGAAGGCGGGGGACAACAGTCACCCTTATACAGGGGGTGAAAGTTGCATCCCCCGTGACACCACCTCACCCCGTAGGTGTGAGGTGACCAAATGCAAGTGTTACGCGGGCCTGCAAGACTGTTCGGATCTAAGGGGCCTTTTTCAACCCGACTAGAATGGCCCTGCCGGCGTCATCTTAGAATCTAGCAGGCACATCACACGATCGGACAATTTCTAGGGCTGTACATTCTTTTGCTCATTTTTTTTTAACCGATACCTCTGCGGTGCCACGACCCAACGCGGCCTGGCACGACCAGAGCGGGCGTGGCAATGGACGTGGGGTAAAAAACGCGGCGTGGATCCTCTCCGCACATGATGGCGAAAGTAAAAAGAAGAGTGGATGCGATGGGTGCATTAGCACCACCACACGCCACCACCAGACAACGACCAAGAGGCGCGCAAGGTGGAGGGTAAAGCTGAGGATGCCGCGGGGCGAGCTCGAAGGAGCCAAAGCTCTGGTTGATGGCGAAAGCGATGGATGCTGGGTTTGGCACGCCGATAGTGTCATCGGCATCTGTGTCATCACCGATATGGCTCGACTACTATGACTTCTTCACTGTCATCAGCGCCATCTCACCATCTCCGATATCGACTTCGGTAGTCAGACCGTTCATAGCATCTGTCATTTCCACACCTGACACCTTAGGGGCTGTCATCACATTCTTTCGGCGGAAGCTATAACACATCGTATTATCTTGTGTACAGTAATACCTCACCTTTATTAAGGAAACGAGAGGTGAACCTGACCAGCTTTTTCCGTATTTTTGACCCCGGCCTCAACGCTTAACATGGGTTCCTTATATTAACACTGCGTTACGGCCTTAACACTTGTAACCAAAAAGTTAGCCTAGCCTTTTCCGCATTTTTCCGACCCCCGAAAAATTGGCTGTTTCCTTAACCTAGCATTTCCTTAAATGTGAGGTATTACTGTATAGCTTCACAGTTTCACGGTTGACATATGCGAGCGTAGCACCTGACTTGTAATGCTTCACTGTGTGTTTGTTTTCACAGGTTTGCGCCCACCACCGGCCTAAGGTGGTTAGTTAAAACCGCCAATTATGGCTGGCTAAAGCCTTTATAGGGGCTCGGGGCTGAAGATCGGGGCATGAGGTTCTAGAACGCACTAGTCACGAAAGGGGTAGAGTGAGAGAGAGGAAGATTTTCCGTTCGTGAGCAAAATTGCTAAGGACAAAGATGGACCGGTCTAGCTAGCCGCAGTCTCCGAAGCAGCACGCGCGTCGACATCAAGCCTCACAACACGATCGCCACCCTCTCTTACCTTACCCTATTTCGCGGCTGTAAATTTTGAACCTTTGTTGACCCCGCATTTGAAGCCCCTGCCCTTATTTTCTATAGATTGCTCAAGTGTAAATTTGTTTTCTCTTGGCGAGAACTTTGCAGTGTATTTTTTAGAACCCTGATTACCGAACATTTTGTATTCTTGGATTTTCTTGACTAACGCTCGAGGACCGCAACTGTAAAATTTCCGGCATGGCCTCTACGCCGTATCAGCTGATGGCTCCAGCAAGATTGAGAGCGCACCCAGCTGGTGCATCTAAGAGGCAACTGCAATTTGATCAACTGGTGCCCACACCAGTAGCCGCGTCGTCACAACAATCAGCGGCTGAAAAGAAGTTTGATTCTGAGTCAGCGGCTTTCCTTGATGACCACCAGAAGATTGAGGCGCTAGTAAGGGGCATTAAATCTAAGCTGTGTGGCAAAAAGGAAACGCCATCGACGAGTGGAGGTTTTGTGGTGACGAGTCTAATGCTCGCTCACTACTTGACTCCCTCGTTGAGGAGCTTACCTCGCGCCTCACAAGATTTAACATCCTTTACGCGCATGCTTTCCGTCTGGACGACGTCACCGCCACAGTGATGCCCAACGCAAACAAACTCCTAAAGGAGTTGTTGGAGTATCTCTGTGGCGGTCCAGCGCTCGCTTCAGTTCGGGAAGCACATCGTTACTTCCCTGACGACGGCAAGGTTATTTTAACTGCCTTAGTCAGGGACGTGATGCCTGACCTGGAGGATTTTGACAAAACTGACTTCATCTTTACCCCCACAGTAGAGGTCCCGGCAGGTGTGAACCCCAAACAGTTCATCAAAGCTTTCACTGACGCTGTCAGTAACGCTGCGACGGACTTGGGGCAACACTCCAGCCTCGACATCTCGAGGGAAGATGCGGTACGTTTGTTCCTTCGTCGTACATGTCCCGTCACCTACAAACAGGTGCACGAGGACTACGCGATTGAAAAGGTCAAGACACAGGCAGAGCTGACCCTGGTGAGCTGTGGACTCGCGATTCAGCGGGTCTACAACACACTAGGGAAAGCGAAGCCGCTGACAAGCGCCTTTTACAATGATGCAGGGCACCGCCACGGTGAACGTGGCGGTCTGGACCCCAGGGGAGCCCCTGACCTACGCCCTACCCGCCCGCGTGATGTTTACTACCCTGGACGGTCTTCCCACCCCTTTAAGGGGAAGGGGAAGAATTTCCGTTTTGCTGCCTCCCCCTTGCCGAAGGGGGGGAATTGGCCGCAGGGAATCCGCAGGAAGGGGAAAGGCAAAGGCAAAGGCAAGAAGGGCAAGGGGCAGAAGCAGAAGCCCGAGTCACCTTCCACCCGGGTTCCAAACAGTTCTACGGCAACTGTTGGTCCTGCGGTGGAAGGCACCGCCAGGCAGACTGTACACACATGCAGCACCTGGCGGCACACTCCATGCGGCTTGACCCCGAGGCTCTGGCCGAAGGGGCCTTCACCGATGTTCTGGCAGCTCGCTACCAGGCAGCTTACGAGCATTCGGAGGAGGCCTTTCAGGCAGTCTGTTGGGAGCACGGCACACCAGACATTTGTGACTCATCGGAGTCGGTGTGCACGTACCCGGACGACGGCTCCCTGTCCTTTGCCGCCTACCTCATCCAGGGGGATGAGGCCTCTCATGCACCCGCTTGGGCACCACAGGAGTGGACTGACTCTGAGTGGGATGCTTGGGAGCATGAATCCTACACTCAGGAACAACATGACGAGTGGGATCGACTCCAGCGGAAGGCTTCCGCAAAGTTTCAAGCCTTTTGCTATGCAGGGGAGGAGGCGGGCTACGATGAGCAAGATCTTCAGGAGCCGTACTCTTCCCTTTCACTAGGGAGAGTTCATTTTGGCAGCTTCGGGGTGGGTGGTGTCGATCGTGACACCACGCCAACCCCACCGGTCGATGCCCGCATGGACTCTGCCGCTGCCACTGAGACACCGCTTGATCTTTCGTCGTTCTACCGTGCGGACCCGAGCATCACATGCTCACCGTGTGACCCGCAGCCTGCGTCTACCCAGTCGCATCTCGACGCAGGTGTGGTGTTAGACGGGATCGCTCAGACGTTGGATCCTGCCGCACCGTTCTCGGGTGACACACCGGGCGATGCCGAGCATGGAGACACCTATATGCACCCCGTGTCAGCGCTCTTCGCACACGAGACACCCCTGGAGCCTGGCTCCGGGTTGTTCGCTGACATGGTGTTGGCACGTGATCTTCGGTTTCAATCAATGACCCGAACAACATCTCAGTGAGACCCGGGAGGAAGGAAGGGCTTGGGGGCCGAGGTCTTGGAGCTCACAGCTGGAGTCTGTGGCTGGACCGGAGCCCGGCCCTTCCGTGGAGCCGTTCGGCGGTCCCTTTGCGGCACGCTTCCCGGCCTCACCGACAGGGAGCAGGACCACTGGGACAGGCTGTGGTGTGAGGATCACACCCAGCCCACCCAGTGGTATGTCAGGGTTATGACCGATGACATATGTGTCATACATGTCATACGTGTCATACCTGTCATACATGTCATACCATGTCATGTCATGTCATGTCATATATTATTATGACAGTCGACAGTATGGTCGATCATGACTGTACAGGTCGAGTCGCGTCATACATTTATGACAGTCGTCAGTACGGTCGACGATGACTGTACATGTCGCCAGATGATTATGTCATATCATCAGGCATCCCTGTCATCGAGAGTTCGTATGATTGAACTCGAAGATGGCAAAGCAAAGATACATCTTGGAAACAAACCAAGAACCATCTTTAGCTTTCAGCATGCGCAGAACTCGCATGTGCAGCATGAACGAACTAGTCGTTACTACCATGTTGGTCGTTCAACCTACGTCTCGGGTTCACAACCCAATGGCGGTACCATCTAAGATGATGGGTGACGTAGGTATAAAAGTGAGGAAGCGTTGTGCTTCAGCAGATCTTCTACGGAGACTGCACTCACAAAATTCCGCTCATACGTACACTTGCATTGCTGTTCAACTTTGCAGTGTTACTTTTGTATATTGATAATATATCGCGGCGCTTGTATGTTTAGCCGTAACAATGGTATTCTAAACTCGTCAAGGCACGAACACGAGAACTCAAGTGAGTGCAGCGTTAGATATTGTATATATCACATTGTTCGCAGGTTGCAGGTTCGCGCATACAAGCAACAGCGCTCGCAGTTATACTGAATATCTGCAAACCGAATAATAAATACGCTCGAATATCGACAGCATACGGATTGCGCGAGGATTGATCATCGCGAACATATCCGCAGCTGACAGCATTCGCAGAGAAATCGTCTTAATAATACTATAAGCGACAAGGTGTGCGCACAGTATACGGATCGTATACATATGATGTCAAAATTCGCAGGATTGTCACGGTATGCGAGATGCAGATGCGCTAGTGAAAAATGACCGTCAGTACGTATGATTCGCATCAGCTGCGAATGGACGTACGAAATTTCGTTAAACAGCGCGATCGCATTCATTTATGCGACAATACCGGCGACAATGAGATACTTTGTGAAATAATTGGCAACATCGATTTTCGCAAATGATCTGCTTGAATCGTATACAATAATCCGCTCGTACGATGATTTTTAGCTCGTCAGCGCGATGTGCACCTGTCATGATTTCATCGGATGCAATAAACGCACGATTTTAGGGCGCATGATTCCTGATGTATCTACATGCAGCGAGACATTCATTTGTCTACAGTGTCCGCCATCCGTACATATGCCATGTTGCGCGCGTCAATATCCTTTGCAGAATAATTGTATACTCGCAGGGATATTTTGGATGGATGCATGACGGACACATGATTACTATACTGCAGCATTTTACACCACATATTGATGACTGCAGAAATATTTCAAACCGTCAGCATTTGTATGCTTATTGCAATATAGTGTGCAAAAGATGTATATACCGAGTTTGCAATGATTGCATTATATACCAACATGCAGCACATGAGTACCAATATGCAGCACACACCAGCATGCAGCACGCACCAACATGCAGCATTACACCATGTATACATTCTATACTGAGTGACTGCAATATTGCAGTGTCGACAACGGGTACGGGCTCAACCCGGGACCCGTAGCCGGGTCGTCAACTTTCCCAGCCTCCGTCTCCGACGGGTCCGAATTTCATCAGGATCCGATGGGGAACCGTCTCCATCGGAGCTCGTGAAGTCCAGGCTCCGTCTCCGATGGATCCCAAAGATCTCAGGATCCGACGAATACCGTGCCCGTCGGAGCCGGATATTTCCAGGCTCCGTATCCGATGGATCACGAAGATTGCAGGCTCCGGGCGTACCCGTCCCCATCGGGTCCTAAGATCTCACAGAGCCGCCTCAAATGGGACTTGGCGGATGGCGTTGGCGTCTTGCGTGGCGTGATGTGCGTGTTCGAAAGGGGAAAACACTGTGGCACACGGAATCTATGTGGGTCGTGTGTGCGTGTCCAGCAAGAAGCATAGAGTATCTGATATTAAATATATCATATGTATATATGAACCATTCCCTTGGGATAAATATTGGTTTGTTCGCTAGTAAGAAGCAACTCCATAATTCTTAATTGTGACAAGCGCACAAGTAGACAAGCCTATCCTTTCCTAGGAGGGACTATCGAAAATGACGGCCAACAAAAAGACAACCTCAATTCAGTTGTCGCTGCCGTGCGAAATCGTGAAAAAAATATCCAGGTCAAAAGCAGGCAGATTTGAATGTGAAGATAAATATTCCTGGCCATTGGTTCAATGGCATGGATGCGGAAGATCGCGCTAAGGAATTTTGCATCCACGGGTGTAGAGTATTCCACACGCATGTCGACAGTTCGGCACTGGTCGTAACTCTGCGAAGACCGAGGCCTTACGCTTTCAGGTTAGCTCATGTTCTCGTCCCCTCCATCGCGGGAAGAAATAGCCGTTCAAAACGCTCTTTACCCCTATTGAGTCGTCTTCGTGTCAGGCGGCGGGGGAAAGTGCAGTTGTTGGGGGCGATGATGTTCTTGCAATTGGCGGAGGTGCTCCGAGTAATAAGCGCCAGAGGACCCTTGGGGAACTTGCTTCTGCATACTCCGCCTCAGCTGAACCACGTGAAGCTCGTGCTGGAGATTCGGAGGTCATCTTGAACGAGAAGCTCAGACTTGAGAAGGAGCTCTTCACAAGTGCATGTCCGACTGCACGGGCAGACGTTCGTCGTATTGGGACCCGACGACACACGAGTTTCGCGTGTTGAAGTTTTATTGTGATCATGAAGCTCAATTGCCAATCCATGCAACTTTGTTCTTTGCAGAATGCGCATCCAAGAAAGCGGCCTCGGCTAATGTGGAACAGGTGTTCAGCGGCGCGGGAAGCTTGCTGGCAGATTTCCATGCTGGTGCGCTTGGCGCGGAGATGCTTGAAGCCTACATGTTCATCCGCCATAATTGGCAATACGGCTTCCTGCGACCCAGTACCGAGGAGATCGTGAAAGCATGCCAACTTATTCATAAAGATGAAAGTGATGATGAGAGTGGGATCGACACTGAGGAAGATGATGACTGTCTGGGTCCTGCAAATCGCCAATCGCGACTATTCGTCGAGGTTCAAAATACGCCCATTCGCGCGATTATTCGCGGCACGATTTCGGGCCGGTCAGGGAATACCGCTCAGAGCCGTGCTAGTTGCTAAACCCCGACGAACTGACGACTGTGGAACAGTGTTGAACAGTGTTCGTGGCCGTGCGGTGGGCATCATTCCGTCCAACATGGCGCCTCCTCTGTTAAAAGATATCGTGTGTTTCCTGACTAGCTAACTTAGCTAGCTTGCTGAACACGGAGAGCAACTGATGCCTCAATGCTTAACTCCATCGTTAACTGCCTAAGTGCATAACTGCCTAAGTATACGTACAGTAGACTATTGACTATAACACTTGACAATTTGATACAGTATTGCATTATTCTCGGTGTACGGTAAGCCTTGTAGTCTGCATTCTGAAAACTGATAGAATCTCGTGGTGTTTCAATAACAAATGTTGCTGATAACAATGATTAGATATCATTGTCAGTTTGTGACACATCTTAAATGTGCACCACTGTTTAACAATCGTGACTATTCGTCGAGGTCTAAAATACGCCTATTCGGGCGATTATTCGGCACGATTTTGGCGATTTGCACGACCCAGATAACTATGCATGAAACTTAGATAGTTTGTCCTCACCCTTGCTGGCAGAATTCCAGCATACTAAGTGGCTCCTAAAGAAGAGTGTGTGTTTGATAGCGAGGATGGTGACAGTGCATGAAACTAATATGGTTTGTTGCTAGAATGTGAACAAGCCTTCGAACTAGTTGCATTACAGTATCATATATTATAACATTGAATTGTTCGATTCTTTTGGTTTTGAATGTGTATGCCATAGTGTAGTATTCGTCTCCGTAGGGTTTTATGGGTGTGCAGGACCCGAATAACCCGAGCCCGAGGGAGCATGAGGCACACAGGCTTCGGCTCTGTAGGAGCCTGAATAGGCCAGGATCCGATGATTACCGAACCCGAAGGGTTCATAAAATCCAGGCTCCGTTAGTTCCCGTCACCGATGGAGCCTTAAAATCCTAGCCTCCGTGCGAATCCGTACCCATTCGAGTTCTAGGGTACCAGGCTCCGGCTCCGTTGGAGCCTCAAGGTCTCAGGCTCCGACGGATACGGTTTGGACCCGTTGTCGACACTGCAATATTGTAAGTTGTGTATGCATCACGTTAGCAGATGTTATGTATAAACCAGCTTGATCACGTTAGCAGCTGGAATATGTGACATTATATTACAATGCATGAGACATGCACATAAGCATACTTGCTGTGCATGTTAACTATATTCGAACCCATATAGTGTAAGGTGCCTATTCAATGATCTCAACACAATAATTAGCTCGTTATGACCCGGTGGAGTCGAGATACTCTTCGGACCACATATCATTCTATTGTGGATCACTGAAAGGATTGCTCACCGGAACTATATGTGAAATAAACCAGCAACGCATTATTGTGAATGAGATGATCTCAGGACTACAACAACCCCTAACCTGATATATATCATGCTAGATTCATTCAGTACATGGTATGCTAATTATCATCCTGCATGATAAACTGTTTGGGAATGTTGAAATATCCAGAACTTATCTTCTTGTAAGTGTATAAAAGTGAACACACACACTAGGTACTAATCAGTAGTACCATACACTGCACATCACCAAGCATTCATCATACATGTTAAGATTCACTGACTCAAAGTGAATAAATTAACTATATTATGTATGATAATATGGATCCCACTTCCAAACACATGTGCGTGGAAGTGTCAGTGATGGCGATACATAAGGGAACAGGATAAAAAACCATGCTGAAGGGCTGGATGGAGAATATCTCCAGACCCGAAGGCATTATACAATGCTCAAATAAGCAGCTGGTCACTGCTGAGCATTGTCCACTCGTCTCACATATCAGCTGGAGCAACTACAACAAGTACATTGCATTATGATAGTTGATTCAGAATTGATCAGCTCAATTTGCATGTAACATACAGATCACATGATTTCTGACAATAGTGTAAAGGACATTCACACACACATAAATGTGTTGTGTGAAGTTGCTGTGATTGTATCCAGCAAAGTCCAGATTTGTTCCAAATGAGATATATCACTTTGATAAATCTTAAGAGCACAGACCTATGCTCAAACAAATCATAGGTTGAGAAACATCACTAAAGTGGGTGTTTCCACTTAAGTTGATTAATATATACATAACCAGAAAAGTACATTTGCTGTGCATGGGTTTAAATCAGTAAAACCCAGAATGCTGTCAACTGTAAATGTTGATATGCAGCACAACTCACTTATTTGCTATAAAAAAAATGTCATATGCAAAAGTGAAGTTCCTTGTAATGATTCTGTACTTACATTTCACATTTACACTGAAATATGTCACCACAGCAATATTTCAGACAGCTGAAAAAAGCTGTAAAATAGGTGAAAAAGCTCCACGTTTAATTTCAAAATGAAAAATGTGTGCCCATTTTATGTAAGATTATGATTTTATACCTATTAAGGTATCAGAAAATCATAATGACACATGTCATATCAGTGTGACACCCTAAAATATTAGGTGTTGAATATATATGGGTAACGTTATCGCTATGGCAATAAATCGCTCAAAATGCTGTACGTAAAACACATTTTGAAAATTTCGGATTGATTTTTTTTGATAAAATGAATGTTTATATATCAAATATCAATCCCTGATTTATGCAGCATGTGTAACGCCCTGTAACAACCCTAAAATTAAATGTGTGTAACAGGGGTGTAACTTACCTCCTAAAAAACACTTTACGTTTATGTGAATATTAAATGCAGTTTTGCTTAAAAATCTTTGCAAAAACGTTATACTGCTTATTTTTTACCTGTATTAGGGTTACTGATATCAAGTAACACCCTAAACACTGTATTGAGTAACAGAGTCACTGTAACTATATATGCTCTAAAATGCCAGTTTTATTTCGTAAAACTTCGTTTTTTGGTATTATTATATCATGCTAAATCATCATGGACATGATAATACTATGGGCAACAACCCTAAAACTGTAGGGCAACAACCCAAAAACTGCAGGGCTACAACCCAAGGACTGTAGGGCTGCAACCCTAAAACTGTATGAGCTGCTTTCTATAAGGACTGCAAACTATAAGCTATAAGCTATAAGGTATATAAACAACTGACTACCTATGTATTCACACTTCCTCAAGGGGGGAAGAAGGTGGATAGGATTCACACATATCCATTTCATATTCCGATCTGGTGATTTCTGATAGATTGCTTTTTGATAAAATCACTGCATCCACAAACAACGTTAAATCCACTATCACTAATAAAGTGTAAATTTGGATGGGAAACTATATCCTAATGACTATAAGTTGACTCTTGCTCAGCATTTACATTCTCGAGTAAGTTTGGAATGCTGAACTATATACATAACATATAACCTGATACCATGCTTAATTGCATTTCCTGGATCAGAAGATGATAGTTATATAATGTATATATATATATATATATCCCACCAGATATACTTTGGCACTATAGCTGTATATAAGAGTGGGAAGGACTAGTGCATCGTTGTAAGACTGGTTGATGTAGTCCCAGTGCTGAAGGCAGAATTTGGCACCTGAATAACAGCTGATAACTGTTGGTGACCATCATGCAAGACCTTCCAAGCGTAACTCCTTTGATCCTAAGATGCAAGTGAATTGTTCATAAATGTTGACATCACATAAAAGCATTCTGATAAAAACCCTATATATTCATATGAGATGTCGTCACTACAATGACATGGGTTTTTGAATCGTCGAAATAAGTATAACTCCGATGAATTCATTAGTACAGAATAAGCTGTTGAGATTATTCTCCGGCTGGATTGCAATCATTCACAATCCCTGTACATTCCGGTGACAAAATATTGCACTGGACTGATCACCACATTGGTATAATCTGTGATATATAAGTCACCAGAGAAAGCATTGCAATCAGCACAATGCTGTCTAGACTCACAAAGATGAGTAACATATATTCTCAGATGTAATAAACAGAGGCACAATGTGACCTACGCTAAAATCGCGTATGCTCGGGCACTGTATTGTGACCTGCGCTAAGATCGTGTATGCATGGACACAACATGACTCGTGCCAATGACGTGGACATATTTTTTGCCACGACATCACATCTGAAATCAATGAATCACTCAGAGAGAAGGTGTTGACATCAGTATACCACCATTATATATATAGTCATGAGGATTTTAAAGAAGACATAGTCTCTCCGATATTGACAAACATGGTACATATATATATATATCCATGCTCTCTGATCATATATTGACATCCCACAGCATACGATAACGGTAATAGCAAACCACTTCGCTGCTGGAGGGTAGTGTTGTATTTTATACAGCACATGCATGGGCACTATATGACCCACGCTGATGACGTGAATTCGGGCTGCATCCCAAGAACTGCAATGCACCTTCGGTGCAAGGGGCTGCATCCCGAGAACTGCTATCCAGCTTCATAGTAAGCTATCACGTCATCACATAGAGGTCGGACCTCTGTTGTATTTAAACGGCGCTTGACAACCGCCTAGCAATACACTTCCTTGAGGGGGGAAGATGATAAGCTAAAAATACAACTAAAAACCAAATAAATAATAAAGACAAATAATAAAATAAAACAATTAAGTTGCATCATCGTTTTTGCTTTGGTAAGCCTGACTATATACAGTCAAACCATGCAGAACTCCATGAAGTTGACACATATAAGTATCAAACATTTCTAAGGTCATCAGCCATGACATACATATGAGCTTGATTTTGAAGACCTAGACATTGTATACATCTGGTCTAGCATGTATCCAGACTAGAATTGTATACTGACACGGTGCAAGCACTATAGCCTCTGCCACCGACGATCATTGAAAAAGGGCAACCATTCTTGATATTTCATACATATCATCTGATTGTATCATTAAAGGTGTCAAGAGTACTCAATGCAATATGCAGGCTACAGCCTGAGTACAACACCTAAAAAGGTCAAAGCCACTGAGCTGACCAATGCAGCATAAATGCTAGCTACCTTGAAGGCTATACAATAAGCCTATTGTCCTTATGTCTTGATATGTATCCGTGTATTGGCATCTCTTTGAGGTAATTATGCCTAATGAATGAGCCATACCAACCATCTTGTCTTCATTGATCATTACATATCTGATCATATCGCCATTGAGCAAAGCCTATTCTGTGAGATTATATATCACGAGACATTTCATTAGTGCACATTAAACAATTGAAGTGCAACAAAGATCATCAGCTCTGCATCATACCAAAAGGTTGAGTTGTTGTCAATTGATTTTTTAGACACCATTTCTCAGAGGTCTATTCATCATAAAAGACAGAGTCTGTGCAATCATGGCTATTCAGCCTCCGACATAGCTGCATAGCTATTTAGCTTATGGTCCCAACCGTTGTTAAGCAGCCTCTACGCTATATGGCTGAAAAATGGCAAGCAATTTCTTCGGTCATTCTTGGGCATAGAGCAATCAAGCACAGCCAATCCAGGATGTTTATCCCAAAATTCTCTACGAATTATTCATATCTTCTATGTGTCATATGAAGCAACCAATATACCATCCTATGATGAAAGTCATCTCCTTCAGTGGTGATTTTGCATAGTGACTTTCTTGCTGTTTATTTTCTTCTCATGCTGCAGGTCTGCTGCATCCCTGTGTGATTCGTCCTCGATGAAAGAACAAGACATGTTGAAGCCAGTTTTGCTTTTGGATGAAGAAAGCTCAGAAGATGAAGTTACCAGCAAGTTTCGTAGCTGGTACAACGTTCCGGATGTAGCAGTAGCAAAGAGGCGCTTGCAGAATAAGAAAACGCTGAGCGTGATGCCAAAAGACGTAAGAAACAATGTCCTCAGTGGATGTTGGATAGTCAATGGTAGCTCTAGCTAGAAAAGTACATTAGATTCAGATTCTGAACATTCAAATGGACTTGAATGCACTCGGGTTTGTACTGAGTTGCAATTGTCCAAAGTTTTCACTCTGACATCATTACTTATTGTGGAATAGCATACAATGGTATAAACCATCCACATATAGATTGACACCATATTTGTAATTTCATAACATTTTAACACATAAGACAAGCATGCTTCATTAAGAAATGAAAACTCTTTCAAAGTTCATTCTGGAATGTTTAGAAATTTGTTGCCTCATCCATTAGGCCACGAAGTCTTGGAAAACCCGCAATCTGCATACGGTCTCCAAGCACAGTTCATCCTCATTCTGGAAAGTGACAGAAATTTTATAGTCATAAAACAAGTCACAATTCTATCGGATTGAAATGACACATTCACCATTCATACTTCTTTATGATAACAAGTCTCTGAATAGTGTTTGCCCAAAAATAAAATGGGCACCATTGAGATAAGTGATCATGTGCTGAAGAATATATACATATCACTAGGCAATGCCATGTTCTATTCATAATGAAATGACATGTCAGCCATCCATCAACTACGAAAATATAACTCGTAGTAATTTGTTGTCATTACGGACACTTCTTGATTGACTCTCCATTAGCTTCGATACCAAAGTTAACTTCGGTACCATCACTGATTTCTTTGTTCATCATGACAATCATTTTCTAGAACCATTGTCTAAAATTGGGTACACTATATTGACCCTAAACTGACAAAGTATGTGGGCTGCAACCCAACGACTGCATTTGACATCATCTGGCATTTGCCACATTCAAAAACGTCAGGCATATTGCCAATATGACGTAGAGAGAATCAATGTTCAGATTGACATTGTTACCTCTAAAGCATTCGATGAGTAATCTCAGTCTGATTCTCTATCAAATCATTTTTCACATAACATAATGATTGAATAACATCCTCCATCACCATCTGATTGGTTTGATACATCTCTTTTTGCGAGGGGGGGGAGAGTATAGATTCATTCATTTTCATACAGCTGCCACACCTTACATCATTGTGATTTTGCTTGGAAAATTAAAGATCTTATCAAAAGTTCCAGCATCTGTGTATAGCAGCCATAAAATTGATGACACGGTACATCATACATGCCGATTGAAACATCAAATGAAGTCTTATTTGACTTACTAACACATGAAGTTCATTATGAAGAAATCATAGATGCATATTTCTCCGGCTCTATCATATTATATGAAGGGCACTGATACTGGAGAACGATGGTTTTTCAAAGGTGAATAAGCTATACTGTAAGCTTACGACCATCACTTTGACGTCAACAGCCTGAGATGCTGATTGTCGAAATTCAAGAGTTGAAGGATTCGATGAATCAACCTTGATACATGTGTTTTGATCGATGAATTGTTGATCCATGGTTTCTCCCCAAATCTAGAGAAGCTGGCACACAAGTTGTTGCCAATGTCTTAAGGAAAGCATCTGAGCAAAGGATTGCTAGTTGTGCCATCAGGCATCGAATTCCATAACAGAAAAGCCGAGTGAGTAAATCCGCCACTCTAGCTATTTGCCCGTCATTCCTTCCAGGTTCACGACAAGAGACAATTCATCAAAGTCATACACCAATGCATAAATCACATGCATGGTTGCACAGTTTGTATCCGAATGCCATTCCATCAAGGTTAAGCATCTTGACAGTAATTCTGGCCAAACAAAAGCCTTCCTGTCTTCGGATATCTTGAGCATTCTCATTTCCAGTTCCATTATGGACTTCTAGGAAGCATCATGACTGTGCCTCGCCAGGACACTAATCCTCAAAGCCGCACACTTGAGGCGAGCCTTATGAGACAGTGACCTTTGGCTTGTGGGGCGTCAACCCCTTATCAAATCCTGAACACTTGTTAACACCTGGATAAATTTATCATGATGCAACTTAAGTGGGATTATAAGTTCCACATAATCATATTGTCTACGTATGCTGAAGGCATAACTACCGCATATGGTTACAATAGGTCGCAGCTTCTATAACATTGTGGCTTCTAAGTCAAAAGCTGATAGCCAATGACTTTTTGCCAAAAATTGCCGACCATATAAAAATCAGGCCATGGAAACATGTACCCAAGAGGTTTTCGTCCATCGGTCACATATATATATCAGGGCTGCATCCCAAGAACTGCAGGGCTGCATCCCAAGAACTGCAGGGCTGCATCCCAAAGACTGCGATGTACCTTCGGTGCAATGGGCTGCAACCCGAGAACTGCAAAGTTATATCCCTAACATTTTTTACCCTGCATCAAATTGATATGACAGGAGCAGGAATTGATCCTTCCTTGCTAAGGTGTAGTGAGCCTTGTTCAAAATCATACCCTTGCACAGATACGCACATATGCGAGATATCATATCTGTGGATAAATAAAAACTGCTAAATGCTACCTTTGCCAAAACCGTGGTTTGTCATCGGATTCTTGGCCAGTCATCCGAAGCTACCGGAGATAATGACTGAGGTAGAAGGAGTTGTGATCCTAAGTTGTGCTTGACAAACATGACTAAATAAATTTCACATTAGTACGTGGCGAATTCATTCTCACTCATCGCGATAGATGTTCGTCAAAGCGTGCGTACTGGACAAAAATATTGAGGAGTTGAGCAGACCGGTTAAGGATTATAAGTCCAATTCCGTTAAGCAGGGCCGCTCCGTTTGCATTAAAACAAGCCCCTTTGTTCGTTTATTATCGAAATCGGGCTCCCCATCACCGCCTAGAATCCTCCAAAGTAGCTTAAGGAGGGGAGGAAAAGTTGGGTGCACTATATTAGGCCGAGAATCGTTCGAATATAATTCGTTATAATCGTGGGATCATCGATCGCGCAAAGGCGACGACGGCTAGCGCAAATAATCCGTAACGTAGACTTCGGATGCTTTGAATCGTCTAGCACATACATGATAACGTGTGGATCAATCAGAAATCCAGCGTAGGATTGTATCGCGAAAACGCTCTTCATTGAACCTTGGAACGTCACTCAACGATACGATTTCCGGAAAGGTGGGCTGCATCCTAAGGACTGTATGGCTAAATGCTTAAGGTGAGGGACTAAAGTGGACTCAGTTCCCCCCAATAACCTAAAAACACCATGAGGGACGCCTCAAATCGGTGTAAGAAGACTGGTACCAGCAAGAAGCGACAACAACAAAGACATCAAAGACATATATAAAGGTATGCCCGTTGTGAGGTCACAACTCTCTTAAGAGGGGAGATCTGTCAGGGTTATGACCGATGACATATGTGTCATACATGTCATACGTGTCATACCTGTCATACATGTCATGTCATGTCATATATTATTATGACAATCGGTCATGTCATATATTATTATGACAGTCGACAGTATGGTCGATCATGACTGTACAGGTCGAGTCGCGTCATACATTTATGACAGTCGTCAGTACGGTCGACGATGACTGTACATGTCGCCAGATGATTATGTCATATCATCAGGCATCCCTGTCATCGAGAGTTCGTATGATTGAACTCGAAGATGGCAAAGCAAAGATACATCTTGGAAACAAACCAAGAACCATCTTTAGCTTTCAGCATGCGCAGAACTCGCATGTGCAGCATGAACGAACTAGTCGTTACTACCATGCTGGTCGTTCAACCTACGTCTCGGGTTCACAACCCAATGGCGGTACCATCTAAGATGATGGGTGACGTAGGTATAAAAGTGAGGAAGCGTTGTGCTTCAGCAGATCTTCTACGGAGACTGCACTCACAAAATTCCGCTCATACGTACACTTGCATTGCTGTTCAACTTTGCAGTGTTACTTTTGTATATTAATAATATATCGCGGCGCTTGTATGTTTAGCCGTAACATGGTACGACACCCTGCCGGCTTCGGCCGCAACGACTTCGAGGGTAACACGAGCACCGCCTCCGGTAGTGCCCTTCCCTCCCAGCTCTGGCCCGTGCTCTGTCACCGCAGGAGCTGGACTATATGCCACGGCTATGGGCCTCCCTGCCAGCGGACACGGGGTCGGTGTCTGCGGGGTCCGTAGTCGGGGCCTCGGACGAGCCCGACAGCCCTGAGCCCCGTGGCTCAGGGGAAGGACAGTACTATGACCCCCCACCGCCCGTCACTGGACCTGCCCTGCGTAGGGGTGTAGGTAGGGGTGGTGTACCCTTCTACAGACATGCCCTCGTCTCCACACTTGTTGTCCTCGGCTTCCTGGGCTGTGCCATGGCAGATGTGAGCATGCTTGTGGGACAGGAGGATGCCTCGGACGGACTAAGACTGCTGTCACCTGGGGGCCCACGGGGAGGGGCCCAGGGGACGGGGACGGGGATACTGTATGATTGGGGCTCTGATGGTGGCACTTGGGCTGGTAACAATGGGTACAGTGGTTCTTGTGATTGGGATTGTTCAGATTCTGGGGCTGGACACTCTTCCTCTGGACCTGGCCCAGAAGGCCCTCACAGTGACCACGGCCAGTTCACCAGCTCGGGTATGCCGCCCGATGCCGCCTCTCAAATACAGCTCTTCCGGGCAACTATGCCAGCAGACAGTGAGGACCGCCGCAGGCGGTCCCGACACCTCACGGCTCTGACCCTGGCAACCATTCTGGCAATTATCATTCAGTGTCTGTTTCTATTCTTCATGGACTTCCAGTCAATATCAGGCGACAGTACATTGGACAGCAGAGGTGTCGGTGGTGTTGGCTCAGTGGCTTGGCATCAGAGTGACTGGCAGTGTCCTCGAGACCACCTCACACCTGGCAGATCTCATGATCACCGTCGGTGGTGCCGTGGTGCACATGTCTTGGTGGCTCGGCTTCACTTGGACAGCACACGGCACACCACCGCCTGGGCTAGTATTCACCTGTAGTCCGGTTGTCTCGGCCTATGCACTATCACGGGACGGTGATGGCATTGTAGTGGACTCTGGACTGGTGCCACTGGAAATATCACAGGCACCAGGTCCAGGATCTCGGCCTTGGATACCTCCTCCACTATTAGTTTCTCCACGGTGATGACCGTATCCCAAACTGACGGGACCTGCACACTACACCTGTACGGTCGTGAGGTACTATCAGGGGAGATAGATGAGTACTCTATTCCTGGCTGCCACTTCAAAGAAGGCGTCAGGACCCTTCTATCTACCCGGGTTATGCTCAGACACGGCTTCAGTTCTCCAGACTTCATCAGCATGACTTACACTCACTTGGACTCAGGCAGGACATACCGTATCACAGACAATCAGGTGGATTACCTCTGGGATGAGCCGCAGCACCCGCATACTCACCACTTCGGCTCAGCAGCTGTCAGGACCCGCACAGAAGACTCATCAGACTGGCAGTGGAGTAATAGCGAGTATACTAAATGGGCTACTACTCACGGCTCTCCTACAGCTACAGCTAAACTTGGTACTCCGGCTTTTGATGTATATATGTATGGCGACTCTCTGCCTGTTGGCGAGGGTAACAATCATCCGGCTCTTGAGCACTGGTCCATATCAGATGATTGTCACACCAAGCAGTGGACGGGTCAGTTCTTCAATGGTAACATTCCCTTCAGTATCAGTATGATTGACAGAATGTTGACTAAGGGCAACCATGACTTTCTCCTTGACCCGCATAACACCACCTACTTCTGGATTGTCCCGTATATGCCACAACACCAGATATGGCACAAGACATGTACTATGGAGGTACTGCACATCTATCCTAAAGGCAGTAAGAAGATATTCAGTTTCTCACGGAAGCACACATATGCTTCCAGTCACCCACTGACACCGGCTGGCTCAGATGGCGGACCTGACAGAGTATTCATTGATGGCACTCCCTTTGAGATCTGTATCCTGTTCAGGAACAGAAACACACCTGTTCGGGTCAGTCCCTTTGTGGAGTTCCATGCAGTCATGGGTCACGGCTCTACGGCCAGTCTGCTTAAGCTCTACGACCTACCTGGCATCCAGCTCGGTCGGCCTCTGCTGTCTAGGCGAGCTATAGCAGCTATGCCGACCTGCTCTCAGTTCTGTGCAGTATGCTGTACAAGTAAGCTGAAGCAGAAGCCCTGTGGACACCATGACCAGCTGAGATCAGTTGCCATACAGCCCGGCCAGAAGTGGGCTGCTGACATGACAGGACCTATTACACCAGCTGGCTACAACGGCCACCTGTACCGATGTCAGTTCATTGACTATGTCAGCAGGTTCATATTTGTATATACCTTCGTACAGAAATCAGAATACTACACCTGTCTGGTTCATTTCTACGGCAGCTTACATGCAATGGGGTATGCACCACAGTCCATTACACTCCGTACAGACTGTGCTCCAGAGATGGGTGACCCCCAGTGTGTTGCTTTCTATCAGAAGCATCGTATATTACACCAGAAATCATCACCTACAGTACATACAGACAATCCTCATGCAGAGAATGCCATTGGCAAGATATCCGACATGGCTAAGGCATTACTTCTGGCAGCTGGCATGCCCGAGGACTACTGGCCTCTGGCTGCCACCCAAGCACCCATGCTGGCTTCATATGGAACCTCTCTACTCACAAGAACATCTCTTCAACACCATTTCATCAAATCAGAGGCTACCACTATGGCTATGCAAAACTGAAGGCCTTCGGCCAAAACTGCTATGTCATTATGTCTCAGCAGCAGAGGAACTCCAGACAGCCTGGCATGTCTAGGAAGTCCCAGCGGGCGGCCTGGTCAGGCCGTCTTGTCGGTGTATCAGTCAGTTCTCTGGCATATAAGATCTTGGATACTGAGACAAATATGGTACACTATGTTGGCAAGCCTCACTGGATTCATAATCATCAGGACATGGGAGAGATATTGGGCTCCTTTCCAGACCCACATCGGGCAGAGCGGGAGTTTGATGCATCCTATGACAGACCGCAGCCGTTCAGTGACAACTTTGACACAGCAGGCTCGAGGATTCATGGTATTGGTTCTTTCTTTGACGGAGAGGAGTCACACGCATGTGTTCAGCTTATTCAGACAGATGGCACAGTTACCTGGACTATGGCAGTCAGATATGTATCACAGACATCAGATGGTCGGCACTATCGGGACCTACTGCACTATCTGGACTGCTACAGAAAGCTAAATGGCATTAACACTTAAAGGGCGAATTGATATACTGCTCATACTGATCCTGTTTTCAGGTTGGTGTCGCATACGTTTTGGGGCATATCTCGCGTTCTACTTATCCATTCGTGCCCCTACTTCGCGTGCCTAACAAAGCACACACGCAACTATCTACTCCACATCACGGCTTACACCTAGAGCACGCGAGCATACATGTATGCCGCTAGGTTGGAGTGCATGCACGCATTCCTCCTACCCGCGCTTTGTCACCGGGTAGGCCTACGTAGCATATAAAGCACCATATACATCATGAACTATGCATGGTTACACGCATATGCTCTGCTAATATATATGCAATATTCATATCATTAGTAGAGGACTAGAGGTGCGTTTGCAGTTGTTTTGACCTCCGTGTGTACATCGTGTTACAATCTGTGGGGGCCGACCGACGATCAAGAACCCCCCAGGCAGATATATCGATGTGTGGTCGACTCAAGGATGATGAATCGAAGACGACGATGAGCCAGGGTAACTAAAAGATGAGAGCATGCGACTTACCCGCAGCACAATTGCGGCTGTACGACTTAGGGTTTTGCATACTGAAAGTGAGAACTGTGACACGGGATAGATACTACTTTATTTCTCCGTCTGTCGTGCGGTTCCAAGAACTTGAAAAATGACTCAAGGTACCAGGACCCCGGGAAATGCGTTGGCCCGTAGAACACGCAGTGAAGTCGCTGAAAACGCCGGGGTTGTTGCAGCACAAAACACCGAGATCCAGATCAGAACGAGAATATTCAAACCAGGCCGTGGCAACTCCGGGGGTCACAAAGGACAAGTGCAGTCGATAAAGAAGGGCGTGACGGTTTATCATTTATTGTACGAAGATGGTGATGAGGAAGACCTGGATGCCTCGCAGCTACTGCACGTCTTATTTCAGTGTTGTCCTGACGATCCTGATAGCTACACGGAAACTTTCTTTGAAGCGGTTAGGACGCCTACTATCGGCGACAAAATTTCAAAGCGATTCGGAGCCATTTATTCGAGGGGTGCTATTACTTCGAGTTATGTGGAAGCAGAGGTCTTCTGGGTGAGATGGAATGATAAAAAACTCGAGGACTTCGACCGGGAGACTATTCAGCAATATTTACTCCCCACAGATTCACGTGGAATATTGGTCGAGATCATCGATATGGACGAGGTCGCTGGCACATGTTCCTGTAGGTGGAAAGGGAAAAGCGGCATCACAATTGAGAAAACTGACTCCTTACCGCCAGCGATTCTTTTCGAGTTTCAGCAAAAGCGACAGCGTGAAGCACAGGCAGGCACTAGGTATCCTCCTCACCCACACCTTGCTTCACAGAAGTCCGCTTGGAGATCTGGAAAGCACACGGCGTACTTATCTCAACCCGAACCGAAGCACACGGCTCGCTTGGTGCCTGATGCGCAGCAGGACAAAGAAGAACGCAGAGGGTGGACTCCAACACCTCCTAGTGTTGATTTTATTGTAACTCCTACGTATGTTCCTGGCACTCTTTATCGCACTGAATCTGGTGAACCAGGGTTTATCCATCTCTTAGGCACAGACGCTTCCCCTATCGAGTTCGAAAAGCTATATATCCCGAGGAGCATTTATGAGAGTATTGCTGCTCAAGCGACCATATATGCCAAACAGACTATCAAGAAAAAACTGGACGCTCGCTTGAAAATAACTGCAGTCGAGTTTTGCTTTTTGAATATTGACCCTACCGCAGATAGCTTCGGGAGACGAGACCATACCGTGAAGTGGGCAAGTATCAGTGATGAGGAAAAAGATGAGCTCATCGCCTTTTGGCGCTCAAAACTAGATGAACCTGACGTCAAGTTTCTACCTGAGCATATAATTGCGTGGCGTATGTGCACTTTAGTTGCGTATGGTTTACACGGAATTAAATACGACATTAGGCACTGCTGGTCGAATAGTCTCTTGTACCAGATTCCTATTCTAAAAGGCTTCATAACGCGCGACCTTTTCAAGTGCATTCAAACTTACGTGCACTTTGAGGATAACGAGCAAAATGCGGTCGATGTGTCTGATTGTAGTTTCAAGTATAGGAGAATTTGCCAGCAGTTGAAGGTATTCCTTCAACAGAATAAGCAGCTATCTCAAGATTATGACATTGACGAAGGCACCCTTGATACGTCTAGTAGGAAGGTGCGAAATTCGACACGCAAACGCCACAAACCCAGCGAGAACATGGGAGTTACGATCAATAATAAGCTGTGTGATAAATCAGGATATTGCTGGAACTGGGAGGAAGAGCAT
Source organism: Cymbomonas tetramitiformis (assembly GCA_001247695.2). Lineage (NCBI taxonomy): Eukaryota > Viridiplantae > Chlorophyta > Pyramimonadophyceae > Pyramimonadales > Pyramimonadaceae > Cymbomonas > Cymbomonas tetramitiformis. Next base: position 14,323 of record LGRX02009414.1, on the reverse strand, counting down.
ACCGAGGGTGACGATTCTACTGCTGGTATTTGGAGGCGGCTAGCGCAACCTGCTATTGACCAGGGTTACAGAGGCTTGATTGGTACTGTAGACTCTCGTTTTCTTGGCCTTGAGATCGTTGAGACTTTGAAAGACCTGGCTGACTTTAGGACCTGCTCAACCTTAGATTCGAAACGCGCTGGAATGCCCTCTGCGGAAATTACAGCTCTTGACAACGATCTTACGTGGGGTGAGTACTCTTTTCTTTATCGGAACGGTATGGAGATAGCATGCTGGGCTGACCACAATGTGGTGCACGTTTTGCAAAATGCTTTTCCGCCGGGTTGGCGCGGGCATGTTATTCGCACGGATATGCAGCAAAAGTCCTCACAGGTTTGGATGGAGGTGCCGTATTCCGTGCAACACTATAACCAGGAAATGGCGGGCACTGATACTAACAACCAGCGTATGAAAAATAATAGTTCAACAAAGGGGCGAAAGTATGTAAGACATCCCACGAAAATGGTCTTATATGCTTTGAACATGAACAGCAACGCTGGTCACCTGCAGTATCAAGATGAGCACTGCGGTGAAGCCTGCTCGTCTGCTTTCCCAAAGTCCGACTATTTGGCGGCTGTGGTTTTGGCGTACATAAAAGAGCTTAATGCGTCTGGAGTGCCCCTGAGGACGTATGGTAAACAGGATCTTGAGGAAGATGTTGAAGTCAGTGAGTCTGATGACGAGGCGGAGGAAGATGTTGAAGTCAGTGTAGAGTCCGAGGACGAGGATGAGGAAGTAGAGGCAGGCGGTAGTGAGGGCTTGCTTACACCGCCTGCGCGAACACCCCGGAGACGCCGGTGTGCCGACAACGAGTCAACTGGGGTGCCTTGTGTCTGCGTGTATTGTAACCAGGACTTGTTCAACGGCACAGTGAACTCCAAGACCTGCTCAATGTGTGGCACATGCCGGCACGATGTTTGTGCAGGCCAACCTGAGTGCCCGCGTTGTTTCCTGAGATCTGATACCAATCCTATTCCATTATCTGGTCAAGGCAATGCCCACGTGGTCGGTCCAGTTGTTGAAGAGGTGGGGGCAGCCCGGCCAACGAAGAAGCGCAAGCCAACGGCAGGCACTATTTCAGAACCACGTGCGCAACAGAGTATTGCAGGTCACTTTCTTCAAAGGGTAGAAACCCGAGGCGGGCGTGACTGTGTGGTTTGCAAAAAGTTGTTGAACAAGCGGGTGCAGTGCCAGTGGTTTTGCATGAAATGCAAACAGGTCAACAAAGCAGAACGAACTTGGGGGAGCACGATGCACGAGCAGTGCTTTGCCAAGCATAAAGTGCACGCAGAGCTCTACGAAGGCAACACACAGACACGGTCGAGTGCCGCTGGAGCTGGAAGTAGTGCAAGTGCAGCGCAAGTGGTGCAGATATCTGAATCCGGAAAGATTTGGCAAGTAGGTGAACATAAGCTAGAGAAAGTGATAGAAAAAACATGCCGTGATTGTGTGAACTGTGCCAAAAGGAAGCAGGTTCAGACTGCTTGTTTGAAGTGTAGAGAAGTGAATCCGGACACTCGTAGCACGCTATGGTACATGTGTGCTGAGTGTTTCCCTATTCTGCACTACGATGCGATAGCAAAGGTATTGAGCGGATAATAATAATTGGAAGGTTTATGCATATATGTTAGAATGTTACTCTGCACACATATGAATTTTACTCTGCACATATATGAATGTTACTCTGCACATATATGCATGCATGTTATATGTTACTCTGCACATATATATGCATGTTATATGTTACTCTACACATATATATGCATGTTATATGTTACTCTGCACATATATGAATGTTACTCTGCACATATATGCATTACTCTGCACATATATGAATGTTACGCTGGGTGTATCCCTTGTTGCACCCTTTCGCATGTCGTAAAAAAAGGTGCAACGGATAAATCATAATACGTATCGATGATTTATCGGATCGTCAACCGCATAAAAATTGGCAACTTATTGTGACTACTCCACGCACTATCTACGCACATAGAATGAGCCACGATACGCATCATGCGCCCACTAAATACGCCGAGCCATGGGTCGTGATTCGATATTAGGGTTGACGTGTGGCTCAATGCTGCCCGCTGCTGCACTCCCGCCAATCAACCCACGACGACCATGTAACCTCAATCCCAAGCATCACGAGGGGTGGCAAATGCCATCACAATATCCACGCACATAGAATGAGCCACGATACGCATCATTCGGCCACCAACACGCCGAGCAATGAGTCATGATTCGATATTCGGGTTGACGTGTGGCTCTGCGTCGCGCGCTGCTGCACTCCCGCCAATCAACCCACGACCATGTAGCCTCGATCCCAAGCATCGAAAGGGGTGGCAAATACCATCGCGGTATCCACGCACATAGAATGAGCCACGATACGCATCATGCGCCCACTAAATACGCCGAGCCATGGGTCGTGATTCGATATTAGGGTTGACGTGTGGCTCAATGCTGCCCGCTGCTGCACTCAACAGACTATTGGGAATAAATGAATCTCGATCGTCGTCTAAAAACCTTCATTTTGACACAATTTTCGTCGTCTAAAAGTTATTGCCACGTCATCTGAAAAGCGCCACGTAAGCGACACGTAAGCGACACGTAAGTCGTCCCGCAATTTTTATTACAAAATATTACTGGAATTATTTATTTGTGCATGATACTTTCGTACTCGGCGAGTCCCGGTAGATTTTTTTGTTGCATTTTTGTTCATATGCGTGCATATCATTTACAAGTATGCAAATATGGGTACATCCATGTGCAATTTAGGCCAACATGCACGGTACACGTTTATGAATGTGCGTATATAGGTGCTTCAATTCCCGTAAAATAAGTTGCAACTGAGATGGGTACTAGCATATGATACACAAATCTATACCATCATACAAATTTATTCAAAATACACCAAATATTTGTCTATGATGTCTTCTAGGCAAGAGATTTCGATCATTTCACCGTGCTAAGGCTACTATATTGCTGATACATTGGAATCTATATCTTCAATCCACAATTATTTGCGGTACTTGTAGGTTTTATTTCCCTCGATAGCGAGGTAACGTTGACGGCAATGTTGACGCTCTATCGGAAAACATAAATGGCAGAGCTTTATTGGTCAAGGCAATTGCATCGCACGCAATATAGGTCGATTTCCTCTTCTCGTTGATGCCGCGGAATAATAAGCGCCCAAGTGACGTCGATTGGAATGACCAGTGTCCTTGGGGTAACCCATTCGTTCCCTATTGGGCTCTGGTCGGGATAAAGTTCCGGTTCTTGAAGGTCAAAAACATGTATTTCCGAATTCTCCAGGTGTAGCGCCACCAAACGATCCCTAAGTCCTGTCGGACATGTCTGTCCTCGTAGGGGATGTTTAAGAACTTACATATCATCCAGCTGTCTACATTGCATTGAGGACATCGCATGTGGACCATTCCATGTGTATTGATAGCGTCTGCAGTGGCTTCATCGCGATCGCGTGTCCCATAAACTCCGAATCGTAGAATTGAAGGCATAACGTGGCCACGATATTGCAGGATTTTATACCTGTAGATAACAATGCTTGCAAGGTGATTAGCAGTTGAAGCGAGCGTCGCCCATAGCAAAAGTCGAAAATATAAATTGTGAGGATAAATGTGGAGCTATAATACCTGCAGATGGCGATGCTTTCAAGGTAAGCAGCAGATGTTTGAAGGTATGGTTGAAGGTGCGTATGTTAGAAGAAACAGGGGGAAATGAATCTTCAAGGGTCGGGCAAGAGCTTTTGTACCTGGTCGTGAGTGGACCGCGGGTCGTGCAAGAGTAGTGTACTTTTGGTCCAATCAAATTCGTATATCTCGCACATGCGGGATCACTTAGTCGCCGATTTTTTAATCAAAGACAAAAACACAACCGAGGCAGAAAACCCCATACACAGGCACATCAGCATATCGGCAAGAAACACAAGCCATTGACGAATGAACATTATACACTTCTACCACATTGTTAACATATGTTTAAGTATACTATTCTTATCGAAAAGTAGTCGAAAATCTAACCCTCGGGAGGTTGCAATCCTAAGTCTTACTCGAAATCAAAGTGGAATCAAGATAACATTCTGACTCGTAGCCGCCGTGGTTTCGTTGACGGTAACGTTACGGCTGAACCTGTCGGAACTTGAACCGAAAGGCAAGGTCGTTTCGAAACACACATCGAAAATACCCCAACGTGCATTTGTTGCCTTCCGCATTCCTGCACATATAACATTCATTGTAGTTCCTCCACAACATTCGAACAGTCATACCATGAGGAAGATAGTCAAAATTCCTCATTCTCATTCTGGGGGCAGTAGGGCATGTTGCATACATGCCAAGAACATAGGCAACAATACATTCTCGCTTGGATGGCATGGTTGGATGAGGTGGCAGGTGAAGAAAGAAAAGTGCCAAGCTGAAAAGTGAGTTGTGAGGACAAGGTAGGTGCTTAAATATCTCAGTAGTGTGGCCGTCGTGATTTCAGTTGGCCAATCAAATGACCTCTTTCAGGTGGGTCGGATCGAAGGCCCGCATGTCACAAACATAGCATGTCACAACATTGGAAATGTGAAACGTCGATAACAATTTCATTCAAAATATGTTCGAATACAATTATATTTAACGGTGTTCCAACGATAAGTCAATTTGCTCAATGACAAAGCTATATGCTGTCGCTATATAGCATCAATTCATCCGACGGAACTTGACCCAAGAGCTAAGCTCCTCTCTGAACACACGACAAAAAGGCTGAGTGAGCATTCCATGCCTTCGCCGTCGACGCATTGTGTATTGTAGTTCTGCCACAACGTTTGGATAGTCATACCCGGCGGAAGAAGAACTGTATTGCTGCATGGGTAAGACTCCCCGTGATTTTTGGCAAACTGGTCGATGTATGTGAAAACAGACTGCCGCTTGGATGGCATGACTATGGTAGAAGTAGAAGCAGGTGCGTCGCTGACGGGAAAAGGGGGCAAATGAGTAGTTTAGGCAAGAAATAGAGCTTATGATCTTGGAAAGTCTTGGACCTGCCGAATTATTAGCCTATCAGATACCCGGTACTAGTCCGCTCGGATCGAAGGACCTACAAGTACATATCTACTATTATTTTGCGACGAAGGCGTGTCTGCGAAGTCCATGATTATCCTGTCTGCATTGCCAATCATTCTATGAAAGCAACCTCTGAAGTATGCTTTTCGGGCACCTTAACTTGCAGATGCACATCATCAACCGACCAAACGGAGTGAGACGGTAAAATGGATAAGAATATACAAAATCTGGAGCGTGTAAGTTGGAGTGTACAAACCCCATTCTTGCTGTATACTTCTGAAAGTGAGGGGTTTTGAAAATTGTGGCGTCCCGCATTTCAATGCGCACCGAGGTAACGATTTGCCCGCCAGATATCTGCTGTCTCACGACGGGGCGACCCTTTGGCCGACCTGCAAAACATGCGACGCATTGGATTTCCCAAAAGGCTAGAAACTGCAGGTAGTCCCCATAGGACCAAGCACTCATGGAATTCCGTTCTGCTGGATGCCGCGTATCCCCCGGGTACTTAAACAAAGGTCGGCATCTTGCATATGGCTGTCCTAATATATGACCCCTTGCAAAACGACAGAAAAACTTATGCCGTGCGTAATCAGCTTTCCGACAAGTTTGGGGGGCTTTGCAGTAATTCGCAAGATAGCAGCCGGTACACGTTGCAAGTTGTGAACGATCTTGAAGCCCGCAGTGCAGGCAAACTGGGTACAAAAATTTCATCCGTAAAGGCAGATTATCATGCACGCTTGCGTCATACATTTGAAATTGTATCTTATGTTCCTCTTCCATCGATTTCTTGAGCGCTAGTTCTGAGGGCGAGGACTCTTCAGGGAACCATAGTAACCAAACGTTTTTATCTGGATTTTCCTTCCGCAAAGTAGCAAGTATTGTCATTGGAATTGATTGAACTGAGATGGATGGGAATAAAGGTGCGTCGATGAAGTGTCGAGCGGGGAAATGATTTTGGAAGAGAGGGGAATAGGTTTCATACCTCAATGGTCGTCGTGGTACCGCTCAACTTCATTTAACCAATATAATCAGGCAATCACAATGAAAGCGGAGGCATGTCACCCGCCCCATAAATGACATCGGTTCCACAACAACATATGTCGCCAATACTTTTGGAGAATATACTTTATTTACAATTGTCATATCAAGATATACCATACGTGTTTCATCAGCGTACTTCTGCACTGAGACAATAGGTTATTAAGACTATCAACAAATATTGACCTAGGTGCTGGCACCATGTCCTAGCAGGGAAATCATCATTGCCTAGCGAGCTTTACTTTTCTTGTTCTGATCGGATCCCGGATTTCCGCCTGGTGCCACTTTCCGCTTAGGTATAGGCCCCGCCTTCTTGGCGGCCTCAGCCTTCTGTTTCTTGGCGGCCTTGTCGGCCTCGGCCTTCTGTTTCTTGGCGGACTTGTCGGCCTCGGCGGCCTCGGCCTGCTGTTTCTTGGCGGCCTTGGCGGCCTCGGCCTCCTGCTGCTTGGCGGTCTTGGCGGCCTCGGCGGCCTCGGCCTGCTGTTTCTTGGCGGCCTTGGCGGCCTCGGCCTCCTGCTGCTTGGCGGTCTTGGCGGCCTCGGCGGCCTCGGCCTGCTGTTTCTTGGCGGCCTTGGCGGCCTCGGCCTCCTGCTGCTTGGCGGCCTTGGCGGCCTCGGCCTCCTGCTGCTTGGCGGCCTTTTCCGTTTCCCTCATTTCGACCGCCGTCTTCTTCTCCCGCTCCTTCTCGACTTTCTCTTGCTCTTTACGATGTGCCTCTCTCTGCCTTTTCACCTCGTCGTATTCCTGCTTGCTCAACACTTCGTCGGCCAAAGAAAAAATCCATCAGGAAACCTAATGCGCTCTTTCGCTGAGTCGACCATACCTTGCTCCCTGCATCCAAGACACCAGCACTTGTTAAAACCGATATACAAAGTATTTTTCAAAAAATGGATGTAGACATGAATGCTTACCTATCGAAAGCGACGGAACCCAATCCCAACATGTTGGCGGCTACCGAAGTGGTCCCCGAACCGCAGCACGCATCCAAGATGAAGTGATAATCGTGATGAAGAGGTAACACCCCCTCGTACGCAGATTTCCCCCTCGCTTCCCCCTCTAACTCAGGACCTCGCATATGGATATTGATGAGGTCGTGGATGAGCTTCAGCGGCTTCTGGTGTTTGTTAATTCTTTTACCCTCGGAGTTAATGGCGAATTTCGACGAGTGTACAGGGGCATATTCCCAGGTGTTGGTTCGGCAAGAAGCCACGAACTGCTTATCGACGACATCACTATCCGCATTCTCCTCCTCACCGAGAACTCTAATCAAGTTCTTCATCCAGGGAAGCCTTTTATGCACGGCTGGGTGGGTTTCGTCTGCGAGAGCAATCAGCGCTGCTTAGTCAGATTGCCCATGCTTAGACGCCAAAAGGCAATCACAGAATTGTACGTAACTTAACATCTACGGACCTGTAGGTGTTGCTTCCTTGACGTAGTAACACAAGACAAAGCACTCCATACGGTTGGCGTAGTTCCGTGGCGCAACGCCGGATTCCAAGGGCATCATGTTCGATCTGCTCAAAGGTTTCACCCAGAACATCTTTTCGGCGTTCCCGTGGCAAAACTGCTTGGCGGCTTCGAAGAACTCGTGGTGTTGTTGGAAGCCACAGAAACATCCCCCTACCCAATCATCACACGTGGTCAAATTGTTGAAGTTGTGTAGGAATTGCTTGAACTCTCCTGCTAAGAGAGGTTTCGGGAACCATTTCTTGTTCGAGTCCAGAGCATACTCGCAATCCATAATGAAACCGGTGAATGGAAGCCTGGGAAGAGTCGTGAAGGATTCAGGTGATGCGGGCTCCAGCAGAAAGTCCTTCTTGAAAACCAACTGCGGAATCTTGTGAGTGTAGAAGTAGTCATCATCGTCGACTTGCTGGCCCTCATGAACGTTTGACAATATTCGATAACTCACACCTGTGTGCAATGTAAACGATTAGTAATTACATAGCTACGGTGCACAAATGGAATATGAAACCGAGATACGCACCTGGAAGATCCTTTAGGATGTTTTCCGCAGTCGATGCTGTCGTCGACCCGATTTTCAGCAACATCCTGCTCTCGATATTATTCCAGTAGAACTTTATATCCTTCGGAATGTTTTTGATCAGTTTCTCTATCTTCTCCTCGTGCCGCTGTTTTTCTTTTGCAGGCCGTTGTTCAAATTGAAATTTCCGGTTCTCCTGCTCGTTCTTGCAGGAGACCTTCGGGGGCACCACTCCCGCCTGGTACAGTTGTAAACAAACCCCGTTGTTAATTGAACGCGCAAGCCGATATGGAAAAAATCAGATATCGTGAAGGACGACCAGAGGGCGCAACTTAGGTAAATTACCTTCAGTAATGTACGTATTTCTCTCTCATCCCCAGCCCCTGGGAAAACTTCGCAAAACTTCCCCCAGTCTTGTTCTGGGTTGGGAAACGTAAAGGTGTCAAGCTTCTTTTGCAGCGCAATGATTTCTGCATCCAGCTCACCGTACGTCATCTTACGAGCCCAGAACTTCGACTCGGGAGCACCGGGATCCACGACAGCATCCACTGGTTTCCTTTCCTTAGGTATGGGATACCCATCTTCATCTAGGTAAGGAATGAAGCAGGCTGCACCTATGTCGTATATGTCGTTTTCGAACCCTCCCGGTTGTGTTTGCAGAAAGTTCTGCATAGAATGCCGGTTTTTCTTGAGAAAGCTCAGTTGCCGGTAGGCCGGTGTCGATTCCAAGGAGGTTGTTATGTTGAATCGTTTATGAGCCTCTGAGGCAAGCAGCATTAGGTTCTCTCGAACATTGTTGAGAGTCTTGATCTCGGCGATACGGTTGATCATATCTTTGACCGTGTACTTCCGTTCGATGACGGCTTCGTCGACGAGGTCAGTGATCTCACGTAAGTGTCCTTCGGTCAAGGGGGCCCAGCTTTCATAGAACCCCTTCGGCAGATCATGGTAGACGATCGGCTTTCCGGCTGTGGGGTCCCATTTAGGTTGCTTGGTCGTTGGTGCGTTGAGGTCAGTTGTGCCGGTCGACATACCGATTGAACGTTTACGCTTATTGCGAGATGACCCAACCGTGGCCAAGGTCGTCTCCGTGGCGTCTTCATTGTCCGGGTCAACTCCCTCTAGCAAACCTTCATTGTGGGCCTTCATCACTGAAAGCGGAAACATGAAATACCAAATCGTCAGTTAGCTACTGCAAAAACACCTAAGAGCAAATAAGAATAATGTCGGGACGGAATTCACAAAAATGGCAGCACCTCTCTGAAGTTGTTTGAACAACTGGTACGATTGCACCGAGATAGCCCAAGCAGCCCAATGCGTGTTCTTCTTGTCTGCATTCAGCTTCTGGTGATTGAACACCTGCGTCTTCAGCGCCGCTTCGAATTCGGGATTCAAGTTCTGCTTCGGCGGCACCCGACGGTATTTCAAGTTCTCAAAACTCTTCATTCCAGCGTCTCTCTCGTTGGGTTCGGCCATCAGTTTCTCCACGTGTTTTCGCATGCCAAGAATGATCTCCGTCATGTTGCGGTGCTTCATGTAGGCGTCAATGTTGTTCTGCTCATTCCCAAGCTGCGTGCGCAAACGAATTGCACGGATCATGACTATAGCTGAGAAGCTGGCCGACCGTAAACCTCCCTAAACACTTGAGTATGTAAGCCCTGAGAAGCACCTGAGAAAACTGGCATGAGTGAGACACACCTGATTCATTTCGATGGCGCTCAAGTTCATGAAGAGACGGCATTCGATGAACTGAAACGCTTCCGTTCGATTTTCATGGTTTGCGTGCTTTGCTTCATCCGCCTTGACGCAGCGACGCTTTGCCTCCAGCAAATGCTGATGTCCAAAGCAGGTGAATCTGTAGAATAACAAAGAAAGTGTAAGTTGGAACACATATGCATGCATCCATCAACGCAATGGGTCTTACCTGTATCTGCCTTTCCCGATGTCCGCCCAAACGAATGCCTCTGGGTTGGTGCTTGTTGCATCTTTACGATTCTCTATGACGGAAATCAGGGCTGGAGATCCCGAACCGGTGTGTGGGTTCCAGTACATCATTTCGGCAATAGCCTGGGCGTGATGTTCGTCCAGTGGTCGAGGGCGATGCGCTCCTTCTGCATCATCGATGTACTGGATGGGGATTCTCCACGATGTCGCACATGGATTATTAGTGTCGACCAACTTATGCATGTCATCGATTTCCCTGATGGCCCACATAAGCAACGTATACTTGGTTTTAGTAATGCACATACACCATCAAAAAAAGCAATGGTCGTATAAGTAAATCTCAGGAGGGAAGATGCATACTTGCGAATGGCAGCCTGCTTTTTTTGCTCATCTGCCTCGGTTTCATCGGCGGTCTTCGGAGTCTTTGAAGGGGACACAATCTCCTCATCACCCTGCTCCATGATGAATGCAGGAATTGGCCGCTGCGGAGTTCCAGCTGCAGGAGATACAAGGCCCGCTGATGGGAGAGGGCTTGCCGCTGATGGCCCTGGAGCAGGGCTTGCCCCTGATGGCCCTGCACCTGCAGGGTTTGCCCCTGATGGCCCTGCACCTGCAGGGCTTGCCCCTGATGGCCCTGCACCTGCAGGGCTTGCCCCTGATGGCCCTGCACCTGCAGGGCTTGCCCCTGATGGCCCTGCACCTGCAGGGCTTGCCCCTGATGGCCCTGCACCTGCAGGGTATGCCCCTGATGGCTCTGCACGTGCAGGGCTTGCCTCGCAGGAACCTGAAGGGCTTATTCCAGAGAGTCTTCGAGATTTACGAGTGAGAGGTGTAGTTTCAATTGAAGGAGGTGTAGCCGTTTTTGTATATGGTAGTTTACGACCCGTATCGTCTCCACCAACTGCAGGTTGCGTTGGCACCTCAGCTTCAGCTTCAGCTTCAACCTCAGCTTCAGATGGAGGCCCGTCACTATCGAAACCTTCTCACAGCACAAAAGCAAATCAATTCTCAGTATTTGAATACATATATCATTTTTGTGACCTAAGACGGAGAGCGAAGGAGAAAGGGAGATAGAGAGGGAGAGATGTTTTATATCGGCTCACCGGCATCGCCTTCAGGGTTGGCAACTTGTTGCGTTGGAACCTCAACATCAGATGGAGGCCCGTCACTATCGGAACCTTTTCACAACACAAAAGCAAATCAATTCTCAGTATTTGAATACATATATCATTTTTGTGACCTAAGACGGAGAGCGAAGGAGAAAGGGAGATAGAGAGGGAGAGATGTTTTATATCGGCTCACCGGCATCGCCTTCAGGGTTGGCAACTTGTTGCGTTGGAACCTCAACATCAGATGGAGGCCCGTCACTATCGGAACCTTTTCACAACACAAAAGCAAATCAATTCTCAGTATTTGAATACATATATCATTTTTGTGACCTAAGACGGAGAGCGAAGGAGAAAGGGAGATAGAGAGGGAGAGATGTTTTATATCGGCTCACCGGCATCGCTTTCGAGTGCCGAGTTGGCAACTGGTTGCGTTGGCACCTCAGCCAAAGATTGAGGAAGAAGGTCCGCACTGCCGACACCCCCTGCCAACACGAAAGCAAATTAATTCTCAGTATTTGAAGAGATAACATTTTATCTAAGATAGAGAGAGGGAGATTTACCTATGATCCAAAGGTAGTGTTTCGATCTCACGAGTTCGTCGTCCTTTCCAGCTTCCTTATTTGCAAATCGGATGCGGGCCACCGTCGTGTCGTCTTCACGGACGCTGCCGTCTGGAGCTGTCCACGTCGGGGCGCTGTCCAAAATGTAGGCATATCCTCGTTTGTGGAATATCGGTGTGGTGTCAATGACGACGACATCTTTCTGCATCAAAGCAGTATCTTGTCCTTCAGGTCGAGGACGGACGGGCTCGTCTTGCACTGGGGCCTTTTCCGCCGCTTTTTGCAAGTTTTCGACGGACTCAGATACTTTCTCTGGAACGTTCTCCAACAGGAGATGATCTTCGGCTTTGCGAATACTCCCAAGATCTGGAAGATACTGTTGCGATCAAACGGATAGGTGAGAAGCAGCGGAACGCGATAAGCATTAAAATAACATAAAATTGACAGAAGGGGTGAATTTTGAAACCATTACCTCGGAGACAAACGCGGCCCATGTCGAGATGTGCAAAGTCGGTTCAACGATCTGGAGATTATTGTTTTTGGGGGTGTATTTCTTTGAGTGGAGTCGAGAATAATCCTCGTACTGCTCGGTGTGAATAGTATGCAATGTATCCACAAGTTCGGTGAAGCACTTGAGCATCTTTGGGAAATATTCGTTTTTCAAGTAGTCTGCTTCACCAAGATTCTTGTGAAGATTGTCGAGTCGCTCGTTGTCTTGCGTGATAAGCATGTACTTTGCATCGATAGCTCTGAAGATATCTACACGGCGGAAATCCCGGGTCGTGATGAAAGGCGATGCAGTAAAGCAGTCAGAGGCAGCAGTGTACATTTTGGGCACTGTACCAACGGGTCTCTTTTTTACGGGTTGCGCGCCAGGGCAAATGAATTTATCCATTGCGAGCATAATGCCTAAGAAGCGAGGATGCTCTGCTTTGTCCTTGTCCTTGGCGAGATCGATATACGTCTTGAACCATTGTGCAACAACGGTCATCTCGGTGTCAGCGTCAGGTGCAGGGATTTCAGGGCGACCAAATGACAATACTTTGTCGATGATGATTCCCGCTAAGAGGTGCTGAGGTACTGAAAAGAACGAATGAATTCGAAAGGCTGAATTAGAAAAGATAAGCAGAAGATAAATAAGGCCTGAATTAGAAGGAGAAGGAAAACGAAGGGAAGAATGAGAGAAAATACTGACCAATTTTCCCAGTTCTCCCAGTTCCTTGCACGGGCTGCTGTTTGGGTAAGTTTCTCTTCGACATAGTATGAACGAAGTCCACGAACGGACAGCATCCCAGAGCCTGTTTATCAGCGACCACGAGTGCAAAAGGTTCGAAATTCTCGCCCGCTGCCATCGTCATCATGCCATGAATCACAAGCATCGACTCGCCGACAAGACTGTCTGCCTGCCTTGGAGTCTTGAGGAGTGGGTACTCGTAAGCTTTTGGGATGATGCTCATGCTCCACCATCCCAGACCATGTGCACCGCTTGTTTCCTTCGAATACATATCTGCAAGGACTGGAACGCTGTAAAAGTCATTATCACAAAGCTTCCGGGCAAAGGAATAGGCCTGAGGAGGCCCTTCAACTGAATCCGCGCCCTCTTCGGAAGAAGAACTCATAACCCTGCATGTCACCATGCACAGAAAACACAAATTAAGAAACGTAAATCATGAATGATATAAATATAACACGGCCCTGCTAAACAACATCATATCATATCTTTAGTATATTCATCTCTGAGCAATGGAATTATGTACACCAAACTTTGGCCCGAGATTTTCCCGGTTACCGCAGAAGGGTTTTATAACTTCATTCCAGAGCCTAGGTACTAGGTTTGTCCGTTTGCACGGCCGCGCCATTCCCCCGTTCTAGAGATGAATAACAGCAGAATATTTGAGATGATTGCATAATTATACACAACAAAATACTACAACAACAAAATATACACAACACAATATGCACAACAAAATATGCACAACAAAATATGAATAAAAATATCATATATACACGTTGTGTCCTATTCCTCCGCCCGCAAGTACAGCGGGGAGGGCTCGCGGGTGAAGCCATGGCCACCCCGGATGCGGCCTCGGCCGGGGGGAGCACGGTGGGGTGCAACAGGCTCCCCCACGTAGAGCTCATAACGGTACGACCACCTCCAGATCATAGGAGGTGGTGGTGGGGGAGGAGGTGGTGGTGGTGGGGGAGGAGGAGGCGGTAATGGGGCAACTGGAAAATAAAGCGGCAGAGGAGCAACAAATGCAGAATCATATGCGGACCGACTCAGTCGGTTCCCGCACATCTCCAAGAACAGCATATGGTCCTCAGGGAAAGGAGTGACTTCTCGGGTTCGCTTTGGCATCTTTACCTTTAGCTATGTGTTTGAGAAGCTCTTGAGTTTAAGACCTATAAACAACAAAAAACACAAAATTGATTTAGCCATGTCTTTGATTCTGCCGCGCTGAAAAGGAAGAGCTGAAGGTGAGCGACTCATCCGCGGATGAGTCGCCCGAAGAATAGAGGGAGCTGAAGGGCGACTCATCCGCGGATGAGTCGCCCGAAGAATAGAGGGAGCTGAAGGGCGACTCATCC
>LGRX02009412.1:0-38460 GCA_001247695.2 Cymbomonas tetramitiformis | reverse complement strand
CCCTGCGCAATGGACTGGGAAAGCCTCCCCCCCTGCGAGACGGACTTGGCATCCCTGCCTTCATAGTTGAACTAAAAGTGCGTATCCGTGTCCTAGATTCTCCACAACTATAGTATATGGGAAACCTGGCGCGATGACGGCGATCGTTTATCTCTCGGCGGTCAATGAAGTCCGGAAAGATGCAATTGTATGCACAACCGGCAGTCGGCTCACAACAGAACAGCAGCTGCAAGCGCATTGTGGGGTCGCTGTAGGGCGCCTGGCCACCTCAATGGGTGGCGGCACAGTCGTATCGGTGTGCGCCAGCCAGGCAAAAGCTTGGATTTGTGTCAGTTTGTTAAAACAGAGATCATAATGCGGCGATGAGGTCCATCACTCGACCCGTTGTGCGAGCTCTTCAAGCTTGCACTCATGCGGACCGGCTTACATCGAGATCTGAAACCTGCGGGCTCTATCCAGATCGCCTGTGCTGCATACCGCAGACGTTCGCGTTGTATGACGTTTGCATTGCATGATGGTGATGGTGGGCAACGGGCGGCAGCCAATGGCTACACTATTGTAATCCGCTGCGGTGGCCGTTGGAGGGCATGGCGTGTGGCCACTTCAACTTCCTGGATTACTATGGATTCGACACTGGTACCTCTCAAACTGCCTCTTCGCCATGGAGCCTCCCTCCCTCGCCACTTCTCGCACACGATGCCGCCGACTGCGTGTCCAGCAGAAAGGCCCACTTTGAAGGAGAGCTGATGTGGGGTTGGAATGGCGACTTGCTGAAAGTCGGGAAGGCGCTGTCATGCACCACCCGGATTTGAAATATTGGGGTGGTCTGCCGATTCGCATGATACTCGTACTCCATAGACCCCCTCAAGGCCCCCGTATGTGTCACATTTCTACTTGAGCAGCTTCAGACCTCGAAACCTTGAGAATCTCTGCCCACTGGACATCTAAGTCGATTCACATCGAGTCTCCTCCCACCTTGTTTGAGCGCAAAGCACGCCTCACACTATCACACGTTCCATGGGGCCCAGTAGAGCTCCGCAAGCAACAGATTTGGACGACCCGGTCGATGGCGCGCCCCATGTCCAATGCTCCGCACTTTCCCGGCAGGACTGTGGTATGGAGCTGGGGCGGCACACCACCGAGTCCCATGCCGCGCTCTTGAAGTTTGCTCTCTTCCGTGAATTTATCTTGATGGTATGGATGCTGTGCGGGGGTATGTTTTGTTGAGCACTGTCTTGGCATGCGAGCGCACACCATGAGCCATGCAATGCTGACACGGCATCTGCTCAGCGATGCCATTGGCGAACGTGGGCTCTCGGTATTTTCAACGCATTCGCACGGGATGTAAAGATATCCTTTGGTGTGGGGGACGCCAATACCAGGTGAAGACGAGGATGCTCTAACAGCCTTAAAAGAGATATATGAGTTCACTAACAATAATATCCAATTGGACCACATGATCAACATTACCTTCACGATCATTTTCCGGGTGACGGGTATGCTCAGCTTGTACTTGCAGCTCTCCTTCACATCCAGTGGATTATCGTTCACCTCCTTCGTTGGCTACGTCATCACAGTACGCCCCGCCCTGTCCGAGGCCAGAGTTTGCGGCGACCCATCTTGGCAACTTCGCATATCATTCCCGAGAGCCACGAGTTGCAGGCGATGAAATTAAGTCATAAAAGTATAAGAGTGCATACGCATTTTGCACTTTTGTGGCCGGTAGACTGCTGTGTGGGATGCTTGGGGTTCTTTTGTATTTGCAGCTCGATGCAGGTGTACTCCTGCTTGGTTGTGATGAGCTGTCATGTGAAGGCAGGTTGATGAACCAATCCGGTGGTAGCCACTCGTGCTTACTAAGATGTTCAATTCATGTGCCTTTACAGGTGATGAGCGGGGGTGAAGGCTAATCATAGATGGTTAATGATGGATGCGTGATGGCGTACCAGTCACAGAACTGATACCGCATGTCCACATTGCTTGCAAATCGAAATGTAAGACAAACTTTGTGACAGTAAATAAACAGTCCCCCGTCCAAATCTGTCTGCTGGTGCACGGTTAGTATGAAGCTCAACCACAAAGATCGCATCATCTGGTTGGCAAAGAGCGATCCTCGACAGGGTTCACTGATTTCCCAGCCATTAGTTCACGATCTTGCTGGGCCCCTGTTGCTCTTGTTGTGAAGCTCTTTGACAGTACCGTTTCAGCGATGAACCATTGTAGAACATGTGTAACATCCCCCGTGATAAGGAGGCATAGGTGTCCTGTGGAGCTGTGGTAGCGCTTGGATCGTTTACTTGGATCTTCGTTGGCTGACCCGTTGTTTTGTGACACCAGACTAATTTGTATGCATATGTTGTACAATGTATATATTTGCCTTCTCAGTCATTCCGATAAAGCATGAGTTATGGCGGCGGGGTGTTGTCTCACTGCTGCCTGATCACTTGGCGACGCAAAGAATCAAAGTCGCGGCGGTGTTAAACGACTATTTTGGAACCGATCAATCTACACGTCGATATGAACGCGTGATGGCTCTTTTACCTAATGCTACAATGCATTGCCAATACCAATAACCGGAAGGGTTGTCCGATATAAATTATTCTAATTAGGTATAAAACGCATCCAAAGCTCCATAGTCGATAGTGAGTTGTAGGTCTGAATTTCGAGGTACAAGGATGGACCATTTGGCATAGACCATGAGGACTCAATAGCCCATCAGCATTTTCAACAATCGACATTTTGACGACTCTGGCATCACCACTCCACCACTGGAAGATAAATTTTCCAACACAGTTCAACACCACCGAAATTTAGCAGGCGTAAAATGGATGGCGGGGCGGGACGGAGCTTCCAACATGATGATGCGAAGCTGATATCGCCTATGAGTTTACACATGTGCACTCACGATAATGAAGGCACGTTAAGCTCAGGAGTGCGAAGGGTTGCAAACCCGATTATGAGATCTGCACCGATGCAGTATGAGAATGGATAGTGGCGGTGTCCTTGAATAAGACCAGGGATACCGTAATCCGTGCTGCTGGGAAATATTGCCAGTCGCTCCGTTACCTTACAACAAGAAGCATGCGAGTAAAAAAGCAGATTTACGGGTTGCTGCACCGCCAAGACACGAAGAATAAGCTGCCAGCCTATATAGTACTCGCATGTCACCTACTGTCAAAATGTGGTAAAATATGCTGACCAGGCAGCTCTGACCGGTACTACCGGTTTTAATCCCTGAGTGCGATTACAGTGTCCATCCTGGGATAGTGACTAGCGACAGCGTAGGCAGTAGGAGTACAGTAGTTCATCAAATACTCCGATCCGGGTTTAAGTTCCGTGCAACTCCGTCTCGGTTGTTTCGACCCGCATTGTCTACGTAGAGATTCGGCTTTGTAACTGCTTCCGCAATAAAGCGTACTTTCAATCCAGGTTGTGTAATGTTACAGTGCATACAGTTTGTGTAAAATCGGTGCAACCAAGATATAATCGGTATATATCCAGAAAGTATGCACCCTCCACATTTCTCTTGTAGCTAAGACACGTGCAAAAAGTATACGAGCTATATTCATACCCCGCATATATAAAGAGGTGTCATAAACTTTATTGTAACGAACGAAGGTTCACATCTCACAATTGAAATGTCAAAGGCACGGCAAACAAACAAACGCATTCAAATGCCGCCAAAACAACGTTTACTACCTAGATAAAACATCATGCAAATTCCCAGCGTTCACCCATGCTGATAATCATGACTAGCCCTGCAAGCAATTCCGTAGCCCTCCTGCGAGCCGTGCAAGGCAACCACCATCCGCTGCAACCAATAGGTCGAAAAGCTTCGCGTGCTCCATGTTGCATCGTCCTCCTCCTGAAACAAGCGATCTTGCCTGCGCTGTACACAACTGTCGAAGAACCTCCGCGCCGATTTCTCCAAACCGTCCAAAAGACTCCATCGCAAAAGGCACAAGAGTGTGATGCCATCATATTGGCCCCTACAATGCCCTCTTGGCTCGCTCATGTACCGCCGCAGCCCGCAACGGCTCCCGAGCAGCCCGGTTCGTATACGAGGCACGACAAGGGAATGCGAGGCTCACGTCAATCACGATATGTCTGCCTCGTCCGTCGTGGTTGAGCAGTATGACTTCCCCCTGCATGTATGCGTACTATAACCTCACAGAGCCGTCGCAAAAACTCGGCGCGTCACATAGTGGTCACATGCATAATGGAACGTTTGCAACTTTAAAAAGTTCGCCGCCCTCCGGCTAACAATTCTAAGGTATACTGAAAAAATATTTTTGGAAAAGAATTGGGACTATATTATTCTGGGAGCAAATTTTGATTGTTTCCGGATCAATTAACTTTTGATTTTCCCCGTAACAATGAATTTTGGCTACGGGAAATCATATTTAGGGTTTAGTGTTAGGTTTTTAGGGTGCATGGCTACTGGATAAACCCCATAAACTCTCACTAAACCCTAAATATGCGTGTCCGTAGCCAAAAATCATTGTTGCGGGGTAAATAAAAAGTTAATTGTTCCGGAAACAATCAAAATTTGCTCCCGGAAATTTTAAAAAGGTTTTAATTTTTCCGGGAGCAAATTTTCATTGTTTCCGGAACAATTAACTTTTGATTTCTCCCGTAACAATGAATTTTGGCACTGTGAAGAGACACGCATCTGGGGGGGCATGGTGGACACACACGCGTCTGGAGGGCACAATGAAGACACACGCATCTGGGGGGGCATGGTGGACACACAAGCATCTTGGGGGCAGAGGTGGACAGACACGCATGTCGGAGGCATGGTGGACACACACGCATCTGAGGGGCACTGTGAAGACACACGCATTTAGGGTTTATAAAAATAGTTTTCAGGTCCGAATTACGGGGGGAAACGCCTGGTTCGCCCTGTTTCGGCTACTTTCGAGGCGCGGGAGGCCTTGTGGTACGTACTGTAGGGGGGTGGCGAGTACGTATTTTAAGGTTTGGGAAACCACATTCGAGTAGAGCTCGTGCATTGCGCGTGGTAGGGTTTTATAAAAATAGTTTTCAGGTCCGAATTGCGCCGGGGAAATCGCCTGTTTCGCCCTGCGTTTCGGCTATTTTCGAGGCGCGGGAGGCCGTGTGGTACGTACGGGGGTGGCGAGTACGCATTTTAAGGTTTTGGAAACCACATTCGAGTAAACCGCATGCATTGCGCGTGATAGGGTTTTCGAAGGGGAAAATAGGTTTGTACGTCCGAATTACGGGAAAATTCGCCTGCTTCGCCCTGTTTCGGCTCTTTTCGAGGCGCGGGAGGCCTTGTGATACGTAGGGGGGTGGCGCGTACGCATTTTAAGGTTTGGGAAACCACATTCGAGTAAAACTCGTGCCTTGCGTGGGGTAGGGTTTTGAAATAAGTCAGGTGCATGTGACGGGGGAAATCGCCAGTTTCGCCCTGTCTCGGCTGTAGACTCGCTTTATCTTTATTAAAAGATCTTACTTCGGCACCATATAAGGCATTTGGGGCGGAAGCCCGTGAAGACGAGTATATGTTTTATGTTCGATGTAATTATCCCGCTGAAAAGATATTCTAGGGGTAATGGTTACCGCTCATGTCCTACTCGCACTTGATCAAAATAGCACTCCTAGGATGCGTTGATGCTCCACTTCGGTCACACTATAGTACCCTTCCCTTCCCGATTTGCTTATCACCACGTTGACATCAACACATGCTATGTGATGCGAATATGACAGGCAGTGTCACTTGCGAGTGTCCTAGAAGTACTCCTTGCAAGCCTCTTCGTTCCGCCATTCCAAGAAGTTGGTTTCCACGACAAATTGCCCAAACGTTGCATACACCCTGCGACCCCTGAGACAGCACTCGCCGGCATTTAGTAATCGTCCTTCCACCCGGCCTCGTCTTTCACCGCTTGCACGGGTCCTACATTCTGGGAAAATCAGAAGACGTCTACAAAATATCTTCTGGATGTTATCTGGTTTCCAGAAAGACATCTTATGAGTGGAAACGTTTTCTGGAACCCACAAGACACTCTTCGGGGAAGGCGTGCCGAAGATGTTCCCGATGCCTTGTTCCGGGTCCCGGAAGACATCTCGTCCCGGAAGACATACAGAAGACAGTCTTCCCGGAAGATAACCGGAAGATGTTCTGAATGTCTTCTTGATCAGAAGACATTCTGGCATGTCTTATCGACACATAATCACATATGCGATATTTATGACCAGTGCCTTGGGGCTTTTTCACCTGCCGGGGGACTGGTGATTGACAGCCGCATTATGGGGTACTGGCATCTCATTGTTAACGGGGACGGCCACTGGAGTGCTTTGGATGATGGGATGTGGCGCGGTCCCTGTGGTACGTACCGTTCTGACGGGCACTGCCTCTGTGAGGGTGTGCATCGGGGATCTGTCTGCGGCTCGCTATTTGGGAGTGTCTTAGATTCGTCTGACGCTTGCTCCCTCTTCGTGTTGTCCTGTAGTGCTCATGATTGTTACTGTACACGTGCTGGGGGACTTGTGTTCTTTGACCCTGATGTGAGGTACTGGCGCATCGCGCTGTGAACGGGGACGGCCGCCGGATGGAAGTGGGGTTTTGGAGGCGGTTGTCCCGCCGGTGGTGCCATTCTGGCGGGCGGCACTGCCTCTTGGAGAGCGGGACACTGTACAAAACCTAGTGGTTTTTGTACAAAACCTAGTGGGTTTCACAATATCGTGGGTTTCGTCCACAATATCGTGGTTTCCGTCCACAATATTGTGGGTTTCGTCCACTATATTGTGGTTTCTGTCCACGATATTGTGGACGAAAACCCACAATATTGTGGACGGAAATCAATATATAGTGGATATATAGTGGAGGCAAAATCCTAGAGGGGGGGCTCTAGAGCCCAACTTGTTGTCTAGAGAGTGGCGTGCATCGGGTGGGTGATGGGGTGGCAGCTGCCCCCCTTCTTCCCGCTCGCCCGCCCCCGCCCGCCCCCTTCGATCCCGACTTTTAGTCGGCTGAGGAAGGGGGGAGGGGGTCGTATCTCCTAAATCAATATAAACGATACAACGTATGTATACGATAATTATTTTGAAAACACTTGCAGTGTTTAATTACTTTACTTATATTTAACAAACAATATAAATACAATATATACAATATCAGGTGGTATGTGTATATATAAGATATATATATATGACCACTTCCGCGACTCAGATGGGATGGATTGACTGTTTTTTGTACTCACCCATATGGTGCGCGATTCCTATAGTTTAGCATTTTTGAGAACCAATTTTCATGTTGAGAATCCGATATTTGATGTCCACATATGTCAGTTGCATGTTACCACAACCCTAATTTGGGTTTAAAGGTCCCAAAATGGACTCAAATTGCAGTTTTAGCCACATTT
The DNA here is from genome assembly GCA_001247695.2 of Cymbomonas tetramitiformis. Classification (NCBI taxonomy): domain Eukaryota; kingdom Viridiplantae; phylum Chlorophyta; class Pyramimonadophyceae; order Pyramimonadales; family Pyramimonadaceae; genus Cymbomonas; species Cymbomonas tetramitiformis. The sequence goes on along the minus strand of LGRX02009412.1, from coordinate 31,075 downwards.
TAGCAACTTTCACCTTGATTGCGCCCATATGGGGCGCGATTCCTACGGTCTAACATTTTTGAGAACCAATTTTGATGTTAAGAATCCGATATTTGATGTCCACATATGTCAGTTGCATGTTACCACAGCCCTAATTTGGGGTTTAAGGTCCCAAAATGGACTCAAATTGCAGTTTTAGCCACATTTTAGCAACTTTCACCTTGATTGCGCCCATATGGGGCGCGATTCCTACGGTCTAGCATTTTTGAGAACCAATTTTGATGTTGAGAATCCGGTATTTGATGTCCACATATGTCAGTTGCATGTTACCACAACCCTAATTTGGGTTTAAAGGTCCCAAAATGGACTCAAATTGCAGTTTTAGCCACATTTTAGCAACTTTCACCTTGATAGCGCTCATATGGGGCGCGATTCCTACGGTCTAGCATTTTGAATAACCAATTTATATGTTGAGAATCCGATATTTGATGTCCGCATATGTCAGTTGCATGGTACAATAACCCGAATTTGGGGTTTAAGGTCCCAAAATGGACTCAAATTGCAGTTTTAGCCACATTTTAGCAACTTTCACCTTGATAGCGCTCATATGGGGCGCGATCCCTACGGTCTAGCATTTTTGAGAACTAACTTTCATGTTGGTGGTGACAACTCCGAGATGGAGGATGGTGGAGATGAGACGACATGGGTTGTGTATGCTCTATACGCATGTCGCCCTCGCGGCGGCCTCGTGTTGGCATCGGATGCGGATCGGTGTCATTCCACCGGAAATTTTGTTCACTGCATGCATTGCCTGTTAATTTTGCATCGGCTGCGTCGACATGAGCATAACCGCGTTGCTCTCCCCGCAGCGGAGGTCCGAGGTGCTACAAGCGGGCATCACGCAGCTTTCGCCGTTGCAATAAGTGAACGTGCAATGGGCCCTTTATTATGAGTGTGATAAACACCTCAGAGGATAGGGAATTGATGTTATTTGTGGTTATGATTTATGCATGTTAAAATCTTCCCATATTCACACGATCGCGTAGACGCGTACGTAATCGGATTAGACAGGATGAAGCGGATGGCCACTCGTTTATTATTTGTGCAGCGGTGATTATAAAAATATTCATCTCATCAAGCGATCAGAGGAATTCGTCACAATCTATCCATCAATGAAGATATCAAACTATGTTGAAATGCTTACTACTCATCATAGCATTATGTATGGCAGGATGCCATGACGTGAGTTATTGGATCGCCCATCTCACATCCATGGGTTTATAACATAAAACACATTTTATGTTCTCGCTCCTCGCCAGCATAACAACATACTCGACCTCTGTGTGTTCACATTGAGTGTGTCTATGTCAATGTTACTTGTTGCCACTTTTGCTCTACTCTCGATGACATGGTCTACAAGTGCATAATATATACTCGTGCCGCGGATCAAACTTTCCTCTTGTTGCCTCGGCCACGAGCAACAACTTGCGGTGTGGCCGCAGATGATGTAGTTTCTCCTGGCCCTTTGCCTCGCCCACGAGCAACAGGTGGCTGTGCAGCCGCAGATGATGCAACTCTCCCTCGCCCCTTGCCTCGGCCACGAGCAGCAACTTGCGGCACCGCCGTTGATGACGATGCAGCTTCGCCTCGGCCCTTGCCTCGTCCACGAGCAACAGGTGGCTGTGCAGCCGCAGATGATGCAACTCCCCCTCGCCCCTTGCCTCGGCCACGAGCAGCAACTTGCGGCACCGCCGTTGATGACGATGCAGCTTCGCCTCGGCCCTTGCCTCGTCCACGAGCTACAGGTGGTTGTGCAGCCGCAGATGATGCAACTCCCCCTCGCCCCTTGCCTCGGCCACGAGCAGCAACTTGCGGCACCGCCGTTGATGACGATGCAGCTTCGAAAAATATACGAAAAATATGAATGAGCAAAATAATCTTGATTATTATTGTTGTGAACATAACTTCATCATTATTATGCAACTTTCCCCCGGATCATTTCATACACACACACACACACACATATATGTATATACATATATATACATATTATATCACTCTAAAAACACCATATATATATATATATATATGGCCCTGGAAGACTAATGAAACTCCATAATGAAAATTATTTTTTCCAAAAGTGTGCCGTGTGCGTGTGTGTGTGTGTGTGACCTTGCTCATGCATTTGTATCGTGGATGGATACATATTGTTATATATGTGTGTATGTGTGGTGCGGCCTGTGTGGTTTTAGCATGTTTCATATATTACGCATGCTCGGATTTGCTATGCGTGCATGTATAGGCTGTGGCATAATTGTCATTGTGAACATCACTGCATCATTATTAGGCAACTTGCCCCCGGAGAATTTTCCATCCATATTTGTTGGCAATGTGATTCTAGACTTCATCAAAACCCAGCAAAATAATTAAGTAATCAACCTTGTTTTGTTTTTGTGCAGTGTTGTGTGTGTGTGCGCGCGCGTGCGCACGCGCGTGTGAACATGCTTGTGCGGCATGTGTATGAATGGATGCATATTACTGTGTGGGGGGTGTGGCTTTGTGTGCAGGCTGTGTGGCTTTAGCAACTTGTCTAAATTAGGCATGCTCGGATTTGCTATGTACATTTGTATAGTAGTAGGTTGCATAAACTAAATTGTGTATGCTTGGATTTGCTATGTATACTATCTTGTATATAAGCTGTATATACAAGTAGTATACATAGCAAATCCAACCACACTTCTATTTTAGAAAAGTTGCTAAAGCCACACAACATAATACAGCCTATACAAGATAGTATACAGAGAAAATCCAAGCATGCTTAATTTAGAAAAAAAATGCTATATCACCCATGCAGCCTATACAAGTATACATAGTAAATCCAGGCCTACATAATTTAGAAAATTTGCTACTAAAGACACAACATATTACAGTATATGCAAGATAGTATACCTAGTAAATCCAAGTATAAGTATACACATTGTGATATATCACAGCCTATACAAGTATACATACTCAATCCAAGCATACATAATTTAGAAAAGTTGCTACATCGCAGTCTACACAAGTATACAACATAGCAAGTACACGCATACTTAATTTAGAAATTATGCTAAAGCCACACAGCCCGCAACACATAACAATATTCATTCATCCATACACACACACACACGCGCGCGCACACACACGCACACACACATATTTAAGTATTTTGCAATCTGCAACTACACGCATACACTTACACACAATGCGTGGTGGTAAGCCAGAGTGAATACTAATGTGTACACTTACACACATGAGCACACATGAGCACACACATTATCACGAGCTTACCTTGAGGTTTGCTTCCGCTGAAATCTCCACCTTGACGATAGTACGAAGTCCGATGCCCCCAAACATCCAGCATCGGAGCATATTTGATTCTGGCCCACCCTCTCGCTGCTTGACATTGTATTTCGATTGAAGATGAATGCTATCAAGCTGTGTATTTTCGGGCAATTTGTGTATGTGGAATCCGCTGAATGTCGTCGATCTCAGCAGGCGTTAACAACTGCTTGCATGATGCATCGATGTCTATCTTCGTGGTGCCATCCATTATGTCAGCTACCATTTGCAGTCCTGCCATCTGCACTGCATGCTTCTCTTCTAGCAGCACGGTGCATGCAGCATCAAGTTCTGTTCAAAAAGAAACCACGGAATATATCATCTTATTAGCACGTATAACCATCGATGCATGGTGGTAAGTCAGCATCAAAGTTAATAACACATATGTGTGCGTGCATGTAATGAGCATGGACCTACCTCGGATACGATGTTTGTCAGCGTGCGACACGGAGTGCATTGCGTTGATCGCCTCACATTGTTTATGAGATATATACTCCCCAACTTCTTTGTAACTAGATAATGGTGTCGCAGTGTCATGTGGAGATCTCACCTCCACATTTACATCTGATGCAACTACCTTCAGCAGTGGTCGTTTGCGCGGTGTGGTAGTCGTCACTCCGAAAGTAGCACGAGCTGAACTTCGAAGCTCCCTTTCATGCAACACCTCTGCAGTCGTGTCGATGGCAGTCGTGGCAATGTTATTGGCGGTATGCTCTTGGGCTGCAACATATCCGATCACCGGCACCGCGTCATGTCGCCGCATACAACTGACACAATGCGCAATCTCTGCATGGTGCGCATATGATTGTGCATAGGTACACGGACGACGCGCGTATTATTACCATTATTATAGAGCGCATACGTTGCCATTATGTCCACAATTAACATCTGCCGTACTAATATGATAATTCACAATAAGCGTGTGCATGCGTACCATCATCGGTTGTGCAACTTTCCGATCTTGAACGGCCTCTCCTTGTTAACCACTTCGCGGGGAGTTGATTAGTTGCAGCGTCATTGCCGTCTGTCTCAACTATCAATTGTCGCTCTACATTGATGATAAAATTACTGTCCGAAGCCGAGAAAGCAGATACGCCATTCTTTCTACGATCCCGCAACGTCGGCGCATCAGTTTGTATTATTGAAGTCGGAGCTCCGCGTGGATGTCGCCAGTCGTGATCAAAAGGAGGTTGCTGGGGCAACAAGTGCGCGTTGCTGCAACCTGCCTGCTTAGAGACACAACGCGAACACTTATCGTTGGCCGCAAAGTTTAGGATAGAACACGCCTTTCTATTGCTCGCCATATCAGCTGCGAATAGGTTCGGCTACACGACAACAACTATGCGGCAAAATCGCGCATACCGCCATTTGCGTATGCGCCATTGACGCTCGGCTTTGACACGCTCATGCGCGAAAATTCTCGAGAGACTGCCTCTAAAAAGATTGCAGAAGCTTACGAAGTAATGCCGTGCATGGCGCTCGCGAATTCAAGCAACCGGCTTAACAGTGGCTTCACAGTGGCTATCGGCTTCAACGTAAGCTTCTGTAAGCCAAGCACTCAGGAATTTATAAATTCGCGCCAATTCGGCGTTTCAGGCACCGTGTAATTATTGGTTCGAACATACCCCCCCCTTCGCACCCGACCATCGTCCCAATTCGGCGTGTGGGGACCAGTACAACATCCATCCCATCTGAGTCGCGGAAGTGGTCATATATATATATATAAGATGTTGTATACATATACCGGTTTCAGGATTTATATATTCATGCATATATATATATATATATAAAAGATGCATCTATTCAAGAATATAAATGGTGTACGTAGGGCCTTGTTTATATTTGTATAATTATAAAATATGCGATATATATATGCGTTGTATATATATATATATATATATGTTGTATATATATATATATATAGCATATATATATATATATATGACAGTTTAAGTTTTTAAAAATAATCAATATAAGTAAACACTTTTAAATGGGGGCGCGAAGTTTGTTAATAAGTCGACAAAACCTAGTGAAACTTGTACAAATTATCGTCGGGTGGAATCATACTCGATTACATTGTCTACGATATTGTCAACCCCGGATCGGCGATATAGTGTACAAGGTTCACTATATTTTAGACAAAAACCACTAGGTTTTGTCCTGCCACCCTTGGAGAGCTCGGCGGATTCGTCTGCCATTGCTGCAAGGAGAGGCAGAGGGTGGCAAAGTTCACCTTCTGTGTTTCCCCTTGATTTTTGTGGGGAGCACTTAGTGCCCGCATGCTTTCATGTTTTTGGCACGAGGTGTCCATGTCATGCTGTGTGGTGTGACTGGATTCATGACATAACCATGGACCAACGGGTCCCATCGATGGGCCGTGAGCCACTGGGGGGCATGCCAGCAGGGTCCGCTTACTCCGTAACCCTGCCTGGGACCAACAATTGTTGGGCATGATCGGTCACATCGTATCATCTTTCCATGCTGCTTTGCATCTGGGTTGGGAATATGTATGATTATGTGGTATCTTGTCACGGCCCCGCCCTGCTCTTGATTTGCTTCTCACATCCACTGTGATGATGGTGGGTTGGCTTTTGTTGGCCGATCTGACTCGTCATGCCGTTCAGTGTGTGCAGGGATGTTGAGGCAGATATAAATCTCTGGAAAATTGGCAGTAGACCGGGTGTGCAAAAATAAATGTTTATATTGGAGTCCACGGAATCTTAGTAAATTCAAAAAAAGAATGCCCTGATCGACCTGAGCAGTGTGCCCCTGTCTGAGACAGTGACGGCTCAACCCTTCCAACGTTCCAAGAGAGCCGATATCCAGTCACAGGCTGCAAATATGAATTTCAACATACAAGAACTCAAATATGTCCTTTTGCACTTTTCCACTCTCTCAACCCAGAATCTCTGTTTCGGGGTGTAAGTTTGGCTATTCATGAAAATAGGCATTCACTAGCTGAACACTTAGAGTCTCGGCTGGTAGCTTACCGGACAACTCCAGTCAGACAAATGCTATTTATTATAATGAATAGCAGGCAGTGTGCCTTTTGGCAGTAGATCGAGTGTGCAAAAAGGAAACCAAGATAGGCCCCGCAAGGTGACGAGTTGGTTAGCATCACCGAGGTGCACAGTCGACGCTGCCACGTCATCATCGTCAGCTCTCAGTGTTCGGCTCCCATCACCACGACATCGTACTATCGACTGGGTGCACGGACCGGGGCCGGGCCTCGCAAGGTGACAGAGTTGGTTAGCATCACCGAGGAGCACAGTCGACGCTGCCACGTCAACGCTCAGCGCTCAGTGCTCGGCTCTCATCACCACGACATCGTACTATCGACTGCGGCAGAATCAGCGCTACGCACTTGACTGCTCAATGCGCATCTCCACTCGGCACACGCGATGATGCGTCGACTCGTCGCAACATAGTCGCCCACCTCGTCGCTTACTGTCTCGCTTGTTGCTCAGCCGTGTTGAAGTGTCCGCTCAGCACTCGTCGTACAACGTTTACTCATCACTTCATCAGTCATCATCACACAAGCAACGATGCTCGTGAGTTGGTCAGCATCCCCGAGGAGCACATTCGACGCTGCCACGTTGTCAGCTCTCAGTGCTCGGCTCTCGTTACCACGACATCGTACTATCGACTGGGTGCACGGACCGGGGCCGGGCCCCGCAAGGTGACAGAGTTGGTTAGTATCATCGAGGAGCACAGTCGACGCTGCCACGTCTCTCAGCGCTCAGCGCTCGGCTCTCATCACCACGACATCGTACTATTGACTGGGTGCACGGACCGGGGCCGGGCCCCGCAAGGTGACAAAGTTGGTTAGCGTCACCGAGTAGCACAGTCGACGCTGCCACGTCAACGCTCAGCGCTCAGTGCTCGGCTGTCATCACGTGACTCGTCGCAACACCGTCGTAAAGCGCCCGCCTAGCACTCGTTGTTCAACGTTCACTCATTACGGCATCATCACACAAGCAACGATACTCGTGATTTGGTTAGCATCACCGAGTAACACAGCCGATGCTGGCACGTCAGCGTTCAGCGTTGCTTCAGCGCTCGGCCGTTACCACCACGGCATCGTACTATTGACTGCTGCAGCCTCAGCGCTACGCACCTGACTGCTCAATGCTCGTCTCAACGCGGCACACGTGATGCTGCGTCGACTCGTCGCAACACAGTCACCCACCTCGCCGTTAACAGTCTCCCTTGCTGCTCAGCTGTTGCGCCGCCTAGCACTCGTCGTTCAACGTTCACTGTATGACTGTTGCACACTATATGAACTTTGTTCACACGTCGACACAACTCGACACATCCTTTACGACTCCACCACATTAACACCCCCACGCTGCTTTAGTTTCACACATCATCACTCGACCACTCGACCATCATCATCACCATCACGTTATTGTTGCACATCCCCATTTAACACTAATTTCGCATAAACCCACATATATCTTCCATATATATACAACGTTGTATGAATATACGTTGTGTGTGTATATATATATATACAACCTATATATACGTCGAATAAGTTTTCGCTATCGTAATAGCATGTTAAATTTCCCCCAAAAAGGAAAACGTATTTATTTATTTATTTATTTATTTATTTATTTTTTTTTTTTTTTGGGGGGGGCGTTTGGCCTGGCTCCCGCGAAGGCGGGGGGGGCTTTGGGCTTTGGGTCAAAAACCCCAAACGATTTCCGGGATTTATTTTGGGAAATTCAACACCCTGTAAACATACGACCTTAAAACATTCAGTCTCTATACCGTTATGAACCAGTTCCTAGCATTCTCCCCAATCGTGCGTGATTATCATCATCGGAGCATGCTTTTGGTGACATTGGGCCTGTTTAAAGTCTACGTAAATGGGCCTCTTATACCTTCGTTAAACCATGCGCATGTCACAGTACCATGCCAGGTTTATACGATATATTGCCCCATCGTGCTGATGACATGACCACTTCCGCGACTCAGATGGGATGCATTTGCCATTTATTGTAGCCGCCCACATGGAGCGCAATTTCTACAGTTTGCTGGAAGTGACACGGTGACCACTAAAACTGTCATCGGTCACCTCCTATAGTAGTCTGGGTGACCGTCATCACCCGTAGGCCGTAACCTAAAACCTCGATCAGTATTGATCAGAATATACCGTTTATTATTAGAGAGAAGTTCGAGTGACCGTTCTGATCCGAACCCTGCTTGAGGGTTCTCGTTTGAGTAGCTATATGACTGGCTGAGTGGTATATCTAACAGGCGTTTAAGCACGCGCGCGCTTTATTTAGGCCACTGCGATATATTGGCCATGATTGGCTAAGTACGGAAGCCTGGGATGGAGTGAGGCGTCTCCGCGGTGAAAGCGACGCAGTGGGTGGCATGGCCTAGGCGCAGCGCGGGTTGATTTTGGTCCCCGCCACAGTACCGTTTGGTTGATTTTATTACGGATTTTGCGTTGGCACTGTTTGTCGCTTCTGGTAGCCTGGCACACCATTCGACATCGTGCACCAGATTAAGACCGCACGACTCCGCACATTTCTTCACCAGGCCAGCGAGATTGTTCGACGACCCTCCAGCTTTGTGGCCGCCCCCAGCGTACATTTTTCACCCGAGATCCACCTCACTCCCCCCCTATAGTCTATCTCGAACATAGTTACAACTAGAGCAACATCGATCAGACCGGCCAGACGGCGAAATCTGGCGACGATCTTTGGCAACGCTGCCTCCCAACATGCAGCGACACCCGCGACACCGTCGACTATGGCAGCCCCGGCTGCTAATTATGCTACGGCATTATTCGTGGCAGCCCTTCGGACGTTACGGAGGGCTTACTTCGACGAGGACGTCACGAAGTGTGTCCAAAAGAAAAGCTTCGGGAACAAGGAGGATCGCTTCACCGCCGGCGAGCAGGATGCAGCTTCCTTATTTTCACGGTTGGTGGATGCGTTGCGGGAAGCTTTCGCCACCGAGGACAGCGCCTTCGCCTCCCTCTTCACACTGGATGACGCCACCGTCGCCGTCCGCGTGGAGGCCAACATGCTGCTTTATTCGACTTTGGAGATCCTCGTGGATCCTTCGTGACCGGCAGCGGACTGGATGGATTGCAGCAATGCTAATTTCCCACTGGACGGGAAACGTGTACTTCTGGAATTCACGCACACGTCGCCTTATCGAGTCCGACGCAACGTTTCAGGGTACCGCCGAGATGTTGGCCGTACGAGTGCTGAAGAACTTCGTCAACCCGCACGACGCCATTGCGAATTTCAACGCCGCCCTGACCGCCGCGAGACGGCGTTCCACCATCGACGAGGAGGCGGTTAACTCCCAGTTCATCAAAGCTTTCGAAGTCGAGTACTACCTACCCCTTCACGTCGCGGCTTCTTCTACATTACCAACGGATCGCCGTGGGCCTCCTGACCAGCCAGCAGTGGGTACGCGAGTGCCATGTCACGCATGTGCAGCAGGCTGCTGCGGTGCCGACGTCGTTTGCATCTGGGAGTGTGGAACGCAGGTCCGGAGACCCGCCGGTGGCGGAGCCGTGCACAGCGGCAGCGGACTTGGTGGAGATTGTCCTCGTCCTCAAGAGGCAAGTCAAGGCGCCGGCGGATACTACGGTGAGCCGAAACGGGGGTTCACCCCCGCGGGCGGACAAGCCGAACCTCCAGAACCCGCGTGCCATGAAGACCCGTTTTGCGGCACAGCCTCTCTACACGGGGGGAAATTGGTCACAGCATAGTTTTGAGAAAGTGGCATTTCACAAAGGCTCGGTCCAGACCACCCCGTTTTGCTGCGGGAATCACGATTGCATGCGCGACCGCGCACGTCACTGGCACCACGACTGCCCGCGGGTTGGGAAACGGGCCAACATCGGGGCAAACATTAACTCCTTCACGGCCGACACGACTACCTTGCCTTGGAGTTCCAACATGCACTTGACAAAGCCGACGCTGAGAAGTTCGACGCCCTCTGCGTTCTGGCGGGCGGTAAGCCCGAGATGATCTCTGACATCTCCGCCTGCTCCTTCTGTGTGGGCGACGGCGAGTGCGTGACCACCGCCGTATAAGAATGCACCCAGTACGTGCAGGCAGTTGAAGCTCAGATGGGCTTCAGCGTCGGTGGTGTTGGGACGGAGCATGGTGTTCACATGGACGCCTTCGCCGCCCACGTCACCGCATCGCCCACCGGGCGCCACCGCCACTTTTGGACAAGCCGAAACGCCACCGCCATCGCTTTTGTGTTTCGACCACCTAACTCGGGTCCCCACACTGTGGTGTGCCGGAAGTGACACGCTGACTACTAAAACTGTCAGCGGTCAGCGGTCGCACCTCCTACGTAGTAGTCTGGGTGTTCGTCACCCGTACGCCGAAACCTAAAACCTCGATCAGTATTTATTTGGGTATCCGTTTATTATTAGAGAGTTCGAGTGACCGTTCTGATCCGAACCCTGCTTTAAGGTTCTCGTTTGAGTAGCTATATGACTGGCTGAGTGGTATATCTAACACAGTTTAGCATTTTGGACAACCACTATTTAGGTTGAGAATTCGATATTTGATGTCCCCGTGTGTCCATCGTGTGGGATTCTAAGCATATTCGGGAATTTAAGGTCGAAAATCGAGTAGAATGCCCGATACATATGCAATTTCAGCCATTTCGACCATTGCAAAATTACGAATCTAACACCATAATGGGGCGCATTGACGATATTTCCCCGTTCCATAAACTAAACAAATACCATTGCATTTTTTACCGCAAGTTTACTGCAACTCTCACGATATCTACAAATTTTCTAGTACAAAGCCCGATCCCAACTGAGTGGTGGAAGTGGTCACATACTATCTGCCATATCATGGCATACTGGCGTAACCTGCATGCCGATGCCATACCCTGTCTCACCTGTCGCGATTCCATCGCCTGCCACGTGATTTTGTAGGTACCTTCTGGTATAAGTTTCCTTCCATGCAGCAAACCACATTGTTGAGGTGGGAATGTTATCCGAATGCGGAATTCATTGGTCTTATTTGAGTTAAAACTTCGCGCCGCGACCGCTACCGGTATGCATCGTTTACCTTCACTATTGCCCACATAATTACAGCAGGGGACTTGAACGTTTTTACCTTAAACAAACCACCAACGAGAACTCTCATCGTTTTCGCATTGTTCTTACATCGCGACTGCACAATGACATGATAGGAAGGCACAGCTCTATTCCCCTCATTTCATGTCGATGCCATTTCATCCTTTCCAATCGAGAAGAAGGTTACTTCAATAATCTCCGCAACGACTTAACCTGACCTAGTGTAAGTGATCGCAGTGACCAGTTTCACATTCAGAGGTGAGCTGATTTGGAGATAACGACCGTATTCCAAGTCATATGTTATTCATATCACGCTGATATGTAGATCTCTCATCATGGTGCTCCAGCAGTGAAAATTATAATGGTAGGTTTAGCGTGCGATGTAAAGGTAACGGTAGCCACAATAGCTACAGAAGGTTCGCTTGATTTAACGTGCCCACATACACTTCCAAATATAATTTACATTTGAATGTTCGATCCCACCATAGTGTACATTTATACGCTGAGTTTATTATGTATGTGGCACATAAGATTGAAATGTTCTTACGGCATGGGAAATGTAGTTAATTATTTCCGATAGCATAATCAATCGGTATTAAGATGCTATGCACAACGACATGCATTCCTCCCTCACATTCCCAGGTCCAGAAAGCAGTGCAGTGTGCTCCTTCTGTGAAACGTCGGACACATGAATATACACATATCCTTCCTCGTTTCCACATACTTATTAGGTAATTGGGTTACAACCTAACCCCCCAATAACCTAGTACCTTCTACAGTATGCTCCAGTTGAGGGCTAGAAATGTGGACGGAACAACCCTGGTGCACACTTCTAGTTCCGAAACCATGCTTGGAACATCGAACACCTTGGCATAGAGTGGAGGTTGAGCATACTTTCTGCACAGTCTCTTCCCACACCTTCGCATGAAGTGGAGGCTTCCCAATTTGCACACGGCGTGAAATGTACAGCGTGGGAACCCATCTACCCGAAAACAGGACTGAGAAGGTTTTGCACACAGAGCCAGCGGAGTGCCAAGTGACCAGGTAATAGATCAAAACTCAACTCAAGCTAGATTTAGCAGTTTCATACTCGCATACGGGTTTCAGAAATTAGCGTCTCCCGCTATAGGGTCTTCAGAGTCCTATGCTTCAATAGACAGATGAAGAACACAGTGTTCATGACAGTCGTGCACACTGGGTGTTGTGGTGGTGTATGCAAATAAATACGCACGTTCATCCGGAGACAAGTTTCAAAGATGAGCGGTGCTGTGAGCACTCATATTTTGTGACCGGGACAAACCGCAACCGCCACTGCCCAAAAGGCGGGGAAAGTCAAAGCGCCATAAAGCAGAGTGGAAACCCGACGATCCCACCAAGCGACTCCAAGTTTATCTGACGTTCTGAATCAGCAAATAATCTTTTGCTTTCTGAGTCCGAAGGCGCAGCACAGGCACGGATACACATTCAGGCGAGATGACACACACAACACAACAAAAGAAACTTGCAGTAACGCAGATCTCAAGGGGCAGTCAAATGAGACAGTTCTCACTCGCAAACCTCGGGCGGTGCGGGAAGTGGGAAGAAAAGCAAGCTTGGCCCTTTTTGCAATCCAAAAGGCATTTTTCTCCCAAAAATATTCGCTGATAGGACCCCCTCAAGAAATTTCCTCGTGCAGTGTACAACAAGGAACACGCTTTTCTTTCGAAGGTGTCACTTCCGAACATTCAACGGAGTTTCACGGCAGGAAAAATAATACGATCTGCATAAAGTTGCTGGGGTCCGCAACGGCACAACATCACATGAAAAGGCTTCGTGTGAGTACGGGTGCGTTTATTTCGCCCAAACTCAAAAGCAGTCTTCGAAAAAAAATAGCTCTTTCAGAATGCACTATCCGAGTCATATGTTATCTATGTGACGGTCATGGGTTTGGAAAAAAATGGACCCTATTGCCCTACCAGCAACGAGATAACCTGGCATGGGTCGATGTTTTGAACCCTCTTTCACCACGACTTCTGCAAACACCTTCCCAACAGAACATTCGAAACGTTCAAGATTCGTCCCAACGTAAAAAGAAAGATGACAAGCTGGACGGCGGCGGCACAAACGAATCTTTAGGATGAGTGAAACGTGGGTGACGACGCGCAAGAGGGGCCAAGACGTGACAGAAAAATAAGTAGGCCTTTGCTTTCCGTGTGAGTGGACAAATGGCCACGGCGTGAAAACTAAAGCGTATGATGGCTGAGATATCTCAGGTAAACTCAAAGAGCAAGGCGTTTCAAAACATCTTCTCACTCCGGCAAAGAGAAAAAAGGGTTAGTCGACTTCGACAAAATGACAAGGCAGGATATCGAGTCCCCAACGCAGCTCGGAAGGATAAGGCAGGATTTCAACCGCACACGCATCTTGCACGGCACGAATTCGGACACCGCGGTCCCAATACGTGTGCGAGTTTTAGCGCAAAAGGGCGCCGAGAAAACATGAGAATGAAGGCGTGTGTAGGGTCCGTCGAGGACACGAGGGAAACTAATTCTCAAATAATCGAGGCTAGATCGAAAAATAAATCAAGATTGACATCAATTTAAAAAACAACGCTGTGAAGAGGGTTCAAGGAAAAGGGTTTCAAGAGCTGGACTAATCAAGGGTGCGGAAGTTCGGTGACCTCCGCATCTTCTAGCAACTTTATGACTCAGCCACCGCAGCTTTTTCCGCAGTCTTCATTGCCACCCGTCTTTTGTATTCAAAATATTGGCATTTGTCGTACACATGCCTCTCGTGCTTGCACTGCCAGGGCATGAACAGCGTATTTCGACGGCATTCATTGAGAGGAATCAGAAGATGCGCACAGAAGTCGCGATACTGAAGATCGATTTTAGCATCTTGGAGCTCCTTCTGTGTGACCTTCATTTCTGGTGGTGCTATGGAAGCCATGGTGCAAATTCCAATTTCTTCACTCTCCCCAACTACTACCGTTAACGATCAGAGTTTGCGCACTGAATCCTCAACAATAATGCAAAGAGATAGACGGCCTTTTTCAATTCAAGAGAGCTCGGAACAAACGAAAGAGAAATCTCAAATCGACATCATTGAGATGAAGATCGATCCAACATCCAACGCAAGGCTCGAGCTCCACTGAAAGTCTGAAACACTCAATGATGTGTCACAGTACGATCTATCGTACGATAAACGATCTACGATCATTGATCTTACGATCAATGATGAGATGGATTACTCGACAAGCTAGCATGACCATGACCGGTCGCGGTCGCGCTGACATGACATGACATGACATGACAATGACATGACAATGACAATGACATGACATGACATGACATGACATGACATGACATGACATGACATGACATGACATGACATGACATGACATGACATGACATGACATGACATATGACATGACATGACATGACATGACATGACATTACATGACATTACATGACATTACATGACATGACCATCGCATGCATCATTACGATCATCGCATCATTACCTCATTAGGTAGCGATCGCGGTCGTCAACTCGTCGTGCGATGGACATGATCACATGCATTCAAGTTTCATCAATTCTTGTTCTAATTGGTTAGACTGGTTCCAGTCGAGTGGGCTGGCGTGGGGTTTCGAGAGTTTAGGGTTTGGAACGGCATCTGCTTCTGATGCAAGCGAAGGAACAGATTGAACAAGCTCGAAACTGATTTGAACCGAAGAAAAAATAGCAGATAGCATCTCACAGATCTGTTTCCCCTAACACTGACCGAGAACCATATTCGTTGATCACCGCTGCTGCTGAAAGCCACTTTGAAACGCTCACTACATACCGCAAGGCTACTCGAGGGACTTCAGACGCTGGAAGATCTTGCCAGCTTCTCCCGCTCGCTTCGGGCGATCTGAATATGCGCGTGCCTATTTTGCTGTTTTTTATCAGTTTGAAGGTTGAATATTTCGAAGCAATTTTGGTGAACGTGCGAATCCCAGTCTCCGAGTCACTTCATAAACGTTCACAGTCGCGTGCCTGTTCGCTTTGCGCACACTCACATGTGTTTGGTGCACGCAGGCCACATCTGCGGTATGCGTCTTTGACCTTCGCGGTAGGTACTCGACCGAAATGCTGGGTATTATCTGCTCCCAATGTCCACATCTCTGGAGCTCGCTCGGCGTTGCACGCCCTCGAAAAACGTCGTCGCCCCTGTAGAAGCCAACTCTCCTGTTCTTGTCGCAGGAACGACGTGCTGCAACAAACCTTGTCGGAAGGAGGGTGCTCCCTGCGAATTCAACAAATGCAGCGCAGGTTTCCTAAGCATCCCAAGTTCTCCCACGAATGCATGTTCTTCCCGCCTGATGTTTTGCCCCTTCAGCCGTTGTGCGTTGACGTGTGTTGTTCTGCAACAAGAAATCACTTGTCAGTCCAAAGCGGCGTGCGACTTTTTATTTGTTGAAGGGAATCGACGGGAATATTTTTCAACGTGAGACTCTCGAACAGCTACCAAATTTCAAGACCATTTCGAATGGCAGTAACAACTAAGAGAGCGCGGGAAGGCGAAGTACGGTTTATGGGGGTGCCGAAGGGGAATGCCACAAAGCGACCTGTGGTCCATGATTGCGAGCATGATCACTTCCATTTAAGGCCGGAGACATGACGAGCGTTTGGCACGACTTTCACAAACTAGTGAGAAAGTCTGGCACACTAACTTGCCAACCAGGAGACGGTAGCACACTTTGAGAGTGTGGCCGGACGATGTGTATTTGCTATTATTGCAAATCTGATAGCATTACTGAGTTCCCTGCACCTCTTTAAAGGCCACGCCGCGACCGTCCCTCGCAGCATGTCCTGGGGCCTTCAGCTCGCGTAGCCAGCCACGGAGAGCTTGCTTACACGGATCGTTGTTCTCCACTGCCTCAACCTGTTGAACGGCACCTGCCTCATCAGTCGTCCGATTTTCACCAAGAACGTCAGTGCAAATACCTATTCATCGCCTGTGACTGAGATCGGGGTGTGGGTGCGAGAAAACCATGACTTTTCAGTGGGGGGGCCGCGGCAAGTATTTCACCGGGCACGTGTTGCCGTGCACTCCTGCCTGGTATGCCAACACCTTGACTTGCGTCCTTTTACGTAAACGGCCACACATTCGTCTCCCGATTCCTCTTATCGCCTCCTTTCATTAACTTGAGATCGGAACGACACGCCCCAGCAGGACGCCCCAGCGGTCAAAAGAGCTGCCCATTCCTACCAAGCGCCGTGTAGAACGAAGGGAAGCGAAAGCTGAGGTCGAGGGAAGGTGCTTTCTGGCAGGAACGTGGGTATGGAGTGGCTCTGAACACAGAGGAACGCTTAGTGAAATGCAAGGGACGGAGAGGTTGCATCTCGCCGGACCTAAGGTATCCCACGCTGTCGCCACTTCTTCACGCCGGACTTCCGGCGCTCGACAAGGCTGTCAGGACATATTTCCGGGCAGTAGGTGCTAACACTTCCGCTACTGCATGATACTAGGTGCTAGGCACCCGACACTGCGCGGCCTGCACCGTGCGAAGACTTCGCTCACCTCGTTCTCATTCAGACATGTCGAGATAACTGTCCGCGGCACGGGTTCCGGTTGTTAGGTATCTGGAGGACATCGGCTTTCCTCGCTGGATCTTGGACGACGAGGACTCTATGGCTTTACAGTACCCGCGTGGCACGCAGCCAAATGCAGATCGTTTGCTGAAGTCGATGGATGTGATTTCATGGTGGTTCTGACGCCCGTTACGTCGTCTCCTGCACGTTGAATAAGTTATTTTTCAGGGTTGTACAGACACCTATGAGCCTGTGTGTCTTGCAAGGGTGCCATCATGGCTAAGGTAACGGTGCCATGCCGCAACCCACCGTACATGAGGGGGGGTCGGTCGGGATTCATCCTCTTGGGGCAGGTTTTACCAGGTGCCGAAGGACTGCGTGATTTTCTTCAATCCGTCCGCCAACAAAGTGAATATGATCAAAGAGTACGCTGAGGCCTCCCCTGTCATGCAAACACGGCCCAGCCTCCCCTGTCATGCAAACACCCAGCCTCCCCTGTCATGCAAACATCGCCCAGCCTCCCCTGTCGTGCAAACACCGCCCAACCCTCCCTGTCATGCAAACACGGCCCAGCCTCCCCTGTCATGCAAACACGGCCCAGCCTTCCCTGTCATGCAAACACCGCCCAGCCTCCCCTTTCATGCAAACACCGCCCAGCCTCCTGTCATGCAAACACCGCCAAGACTCCCCTGTCTGCAAACACACTGCCCAGCCTCCCCTGTCATGCAAACACGGCCCAGCCTTCCCTGTCATGCAAACACCGCCCAGCCTCCTTTCATGCAAACACCGCCCAGCCTCCCTGTCATGGTAACACCGCCCAGCCTCCCCTGTCATGCAAATACTGCCCAGCCTCCCCTGTCATGCAAACACCGCCCTTGACACGCAAACAGCCCAGCTGCTTGCTCGAGTTCTGAGCTCCATGTTTCGTTGTGATGGCGGAGCGTGTCGCTGTCATAATATGTCAGCATCTGTGAGTGTGGTATCCTTGGACCGATTCCTTTGGCACCAGATAGCCACAAAAGATCGGCTACACTATGTATCCACCTCCGGGGATCAAAGCATTTAGCGAGTGTCTACCCGAGCACTCTACCTTGATGAAGTATATCCAGTTTTGCTGCATGGAACACTGTGCTTCGACGAAAGGGCAGACAAACAGTCTCTGCAATCTGCCTTCACATCGCATTTTCCCGCGCAGTTCCTTCCCTTCCCCAGCACACCCGTTATCCTTACCGTTTTTTGTATAACTTCGACATCTCTGAACGCACTGGTGTAGATTTCTGTGTGTTTGGCACGGGTGCGCTTCTGTAGGTCGGGTTACAAAGCACAGCAAGTGGACATGATCGAGGACTGGACCCAGAATAATCAGGTTGAGTCCGTGGCGATTTGGAGTTGTGGCTGTATTACGTTGAAACTTCATCCCGAATCGTAGTGGTTGTGGTTTAAGTGGAAAACCGTGATAGTTTTCGCTGCAGATGGCGCATCAGTACGTCGTGTGGTTGTGCGGTTGTCTGAGGAGCTGAGAATGCTGATATGTCCGGACAGTGTGGAGTGGCGTCGAAAGAGCTGAAAGTAGCATTGTCCCAGGTATATGTCCTCCCCGTTTTGTTTGGTTTTCAATCCCAACACAGAGGTTTAGAGACATTGTGGGCGCGCCAAATGCAAGTGGTGGCAATGCGTATGTTGCGAGGGACATTCCATATAAAAGAAATCCGACGCGGTGGAGGGTATTTGTGCGGGAAGAACTGAGTCCGAGCCGGATCAAAGCCCAGGTTGCTCACTATGATGATAACCAATAGTGCGGTCCCGTGCGTTTTCTCCAATGTTCCGCCGTTGACCGCGGATAGTTCACGCTTGGCAAGTGCTGCTTGAAAGAAGACCCTAGCAGCATGGCGTGCGACATGCACTGGCTGACGACGCTGGATTTCCCGATACACGCTCAAGTCGGCCTCAGCTGTTGCACCCCGGCCAATCGAGTTGTTCCGCGGAGAAGGTTGAGCAATTGTTTCACAGCTTGGTATCGGATTGGGGCCCAGATTGCGCACTGCTCCAAATTCAAGCACCCTGACGACCTTATACCTCCACCACCCAATCCTCCCCCACTTCCTTCCCCCCCCCGCTGTCCACACCATCCTCCACACCATCCCTCCCCACCCAATCCCCCCATTTCTCCCATGCTTCCCGCTCCGCCTAGACATCCTCGAGTTCCCTTTCCTCCGCTGCCTGCACATCCACCAAGTGAGTCAACTTCCATTACTGGCCTAACAATGCCGACTTTCAGATACCGTCACAGTTGCATAGTCCAGGGCGCATGCCACCTTGGAGGTGCTTCCGCTGTACTGGCATGGGTTGGCCTGCACGACGCCTCAATATTCAGCCTTGCTTGCCATAGATTCAAAGCTGCCGTGACCGAGCAAAATCGCGATTGCAAGTCACCATTGCCAATTACGTTGTGGCACATGTCCAGCAGGGCCCACCCATAGATGTGCATCGATGCACGCAAGGACACACGTTGGAAGAGGGTCCTGCAAATGTTGGTGGGAACAAAAGTCTTGGCTGGCTTTGTTCGTGGAATCCATCCTTATGCAAATGCATAACATTGACCCATAAATTGTGACTGAATGTCGTATGAGAAAGGCTAGTTTGTCACAAAAATGAGGGCATGACTCACGGATGAGCTCATTCGTAGCATTGATCCATGCGGCGAAGATGCAAGGCAAAGGCAAGGAGGACGGCGATGCATGGGCCCACGCAGGCAGGACTCAAAGCGTCGGTGCCCAATGCGATATAATGCGATATAATGCGTTTGCGATGGGTGCACTTTGAAGAACTGACACGCCTGCTTGAACCCCCATGTCGTGAAACCGAACACACATGCAAATGATCATCGAAGGCATAGTCCTTTGACAGTCTTGTTCATGGATACGATGCAGGGCCGATCGGTCCACCCTTACCGGCGCCGCCATACCCACCGCGGATCCCGCGACCACCGAGAATCCCACCTCCACCTGGATATACATATCTGCACAATCTCTATGGTGGAGCAGGGCTAGAGACTGCTGTTACTGGGACCGTGTCCTATGTGGACACTATACAGGGATGAGGTTGCTCCATGGTCTTGTGACATTACTGATATCTCGACGAAGTCCCTTCAGAATATATGCTCCGCTACATCTTATGGGGCACATGTTGATGCACAATATGATCTCCGGCCACGACGAAAGGCGCATTCAACCCTTATCTAGCACCAATAAGTGATAGGATTAAAGTAGTAAACAAAGCGACTACCATCATCAATTTGCTGGATTGCATTGATGGGCTGACGGTGACAGCAGTCAGCGCCGATATCCCATGCATGGCATACTGCATGCTGTGGCCCAAGAAAACGGATGCTATTGCTACTGCATCAATCCGAGCACAAGTTGAGAACATAGGCATACCGGCTTTCAAGCATTCTCTTATTAGTATGGCGCCACGACACGCCTATATCGCTTTTCCCATGCTCGGCAAAATGCAGTAAAAAAAGTGATCAAGTCTGTAAATGAAAAACAGTTGTATTTTCAACCATCTTCATTTTTATCACTTGGGCTTTGCACGCCCATTTGTTTGTACATAGCCCACATCGTCTCATCGACAGGGTTAAAAATAATTCCCTGTAAAAACATTTAAGCTCACCACGGGCGCAATCTCATCAACTTCCTTCGAACATACATATCATGCCAGGTACCTATTGCATCTCTGTTTCTCCGTTGCTCGATTGCCATGTGTACTGCAAATAGGTAGGCAAAGGAGCACTGGCTCTTCTAGTGCTCATACAGTTTGACGGAATGTGCTCAAATGTCCGCGTCATTCGAATCACACTTTGTTTTGTTTTTCACTGAATAAAATCACATTTCATCATGCATATGTCCGAAGGTGTGGCGGACTTCGCCTACATGAATTCTGGTTGTTCAACATACTGTACAAAAATTTGCGCATATCCAAACAGACGGCATTGCTATGTGCATCCTCATAATTTCTTTCTTTCCCGTAATATGCTTTAAAATATTTTCTGTTTGTAAGCTACACATAGGTATCTGCCATGTTCTAACCTTCATCATGTTTCACCGTAGGGTTCTATGGGAAAGTGGTCTAAATGGACTGATATCGCGAGATGATTGCCACAAATGAGCTCACCAGCTCCTCTGCAATTTCTAAGTCTGGACATATGAAATATAACTCCCCGCCTTCCACGCCACTAATGAATGTGTCTCTACTCAGTCCAACGCCTCCTGATAACTGATTCGCATCACCTTCACCATCCGCATCGATGTCGTCCAAGTCCTGCTCATAAGCATGATAAATACAAATTATCAGTTTCTGCAATTCCATGTCAGCTCAGCGTTTTGTGTGGCACCAATTACAATTGAATGAGCCATAGTGAAACTCTGCCAGGCATATACATACCAGGTTACTTCTCGACAAGAATATAATCATATCATATTATACAATAATATTACTATATTTTATAATATCATAATATTGGTATTATTACCTGGGGGTCTAGCCCTTATTGCCAGCCGCTAGTATGCCATCGCCCTTATAGCCAGCCCCTCGTATGCCAAAACGGAAGGCACATCGCATACACCATACTAGCAACAAAAACATAATGCAAGAGGTAGAGCATACTCACATACCTGAACCACGGGCATCTCTGGAACTTCGTACCCACGGAGTGCAAATATGGATGCCAGCGCTTCGGCTAGCGTGTCTGGATCACAGAACTCCTGAGGAGCTGACACCTAGAAGTACAGCATCCACCACCCTGATAAGACATGAAGTGGAGGTGACACTGCACTAACGATCACCATTTGATTTCGCACCTTGTTCCCTAGTGATTTCTGTCATATCGAAAAGTGCTATTACACATCTGCATCCTGCTCACAAGAGAATGTCGCAAGACCGCTGAAATTCTGACAACTCATCCTGACCAAGTGTTGTGGTCCGAGACCTTGGCTGCATGCATAAGAAGTGCACATGCACCCTGAAAGTATCTGCACTGTGCATCTGCACATTCGCACACCACCAAAGGCTAAGGCTAAGCTCGGCGATAGCGTGATGGGCGGTGCCCTCTCCGGAAAGGCTGCCATGAGAAGGAGAGCCTGATACCTTTTTACAGTTTTGGGTGCCTAGGATAATCTTGGCAGCGGCTGAAATGCACTCTGCATTTATGCCATTTCTCCGCTGAGAAGGTACTGTCGGCTGCCATAATAGAACCTCATACGCTTTGGCCCCGTATCTGCATATATCAGACCCATGAGCCACTTTTTGACGGGAGGTAGGACCCCTTGAAGTGTGATTCACATCAAGTTTGCAACCTAGTTTCAACCTAGTTTGCATCACCAGCTTTCCAAGACATAACTTCATTGCAATTCTTCATTGGCGAAAAAAAAAGGCAGTCACCAACCTCGATGAAACCTAGTTTACACAACCAGCATTCACAGCAAAAATAAGACGGTCGTCATCTTGGGCGGAAGGCAATTCACACCCATTCAGAAATTTGGAGCACCGGCAAAGTGAAGAAAACTCAGCAATGGTGAGCACGACTGTGTGCGCCATGCCATTGCCCAGAATGTTGCTAATTGAGTCCAGTAGCAACATTCCGGGAAAAGGAGTATCAGACGGGAAAGTAGCCAATAGGAGAACACGTGGAAGGTACTGCAAGCTGAGGCATCCCTGAGAATGCCGAAATGATTGAGCTATAGGACACTTGAGGAGCCCTGAGGAAACCGAACAAAATTCGCGTAGGGACGGGTAGAATTTGGCAGAG
The DNA here is from genome assembly GCA_001247695.2 of Cymbomonas tetramitiformis. NCBI lineage: Eukaryota > Viridiplantae > Chlorophyta > Pyramimonadophyceae > Pyramimonadales > Pyramimonadaceae > Cymbomonas > Cymbomonas tetramitiformis. Next base: position 8,273 of record LGRX02009412.1, on the reverse strand, counting down.
CTTTACTTCAGCCGATGCCAGACCTACAAAATATGATACTGCAGCAACCGTTTGGAGAAGTTTTCTTAAGCCGACAGAAACGTTCACTCAAGTACAAGAACGCCTCAACCGCATGAAGAAGTTTGCTTGAGCAGATGGAAACGCATGAGGGATCATATCGCCTCAAACACGTCGAACACTTTGCTTAAGTCGACGGTAGCACAAAAATGTACGATATTGCCTCAACTTCAAAGAGAATCCGACGGAAACAGACAGCAGATGATGCCGCAGCAATCAGATCGAGAAGCTTGATTCAACCGATAGAAACGCACAAAGCACAATAAGGCCTCGACCCTGGGGAAACTTCTGCTTCGGCCAATGGAACCGGATCAATCAGTATGCTGCACCAACCGAAAAGAGAAAGTCGCCTGAGCATATTGATGGATACGCATAAAGTACGATGTCGTCTCAACCGTATGGCAAGGTTTGCCTCAGCCAACGGAAACACATCAAGCACCATAACGCGTGAACCGTGTCCAGGAATTTACTTCAGTCAGATGAAACGCATCAAGTATGATTACGCAATAACCGTCGAGCGCCTCCCGAAGATAACCTTACAGAAACTTGAGCTTTCGGCAGAGGCGACGGGGAAACAATGCACATTTTCAGGATGGCTGCAGCGTTGTGTAAGCAGGCCCCACAAGATAGTCGCACTAGCCGTACGTATTGCACGTCTCCCTTTGACCAATATTGTCGAAGGCATCTTGAGGATTTGTTTCGATTGCAGGTACCGCATGTGCGCACCTTTGGGGCTCAAGACAGACACACGGATGCCCATTCTGGAAGCAGAATTCCCTCCATGCAGTGAGCAGTAACTTTGACCTCCTCTTGCAGTTGTCCAAATACCCGCTGACCTTCGCCTCTAGCAGTAGCTGGCGCTCAGGGTGGGGTAGCCTGCAAGCTCAGACACACAGCAAATGCTTACTTCACTCAAGAACCAGTGTTCCATCGCTTGAAGAAGGGTGTGTGTACGACCTCAGCAGCCGAGCGGAGGAGACCGGCATTTTGGTAAACAGCGTTTTCGGCGGTTGGGCAAGAATTCCAGTGCCATCCGTGTCAATATGCACATCCAGCCGCAGAATAAGCGTTGGGCGTGAGAGCAGTCTCAGGAAGGCAACGATACAGGCACACACGCACCAGTTGCATCGAGGAGGCAAGGCAAACATTCAAACGTGAAGCGACGTTTATCACGCATATCAAAATGCTGCGTTTAAAGCTAAAAAAGTAAGTAAGCACTGGGAATAAGTAGGGAGGCTGGCCGCAGCGGAAGGGATGATCCTAGAGGAAAGCAGCGGAAGGGATGATCCTAGAGGAAAGTGCGCGCGAGAAAAATACCTGTACACTTGGGAACCAGGCCTGTGCTGCTCCGGCGATCCTGCGCTTGAGAAGACACGGCGACAAGCTTTTGGGACTTGTGGTGGGCTACGCGCGATATGCCAGATCCTCTTTCTGTGCAGCAGGACGTGCCCTGTACGTTTTGCTACGAACACTTGCGGAGTTATGAACTTGAGAGTAACCATGCGTAGTCGAGTTTAGTTTGCTTAGACGCTCCCTCTGTCCACAGACTGCAACCCGATCGCAAGGTCGGAATCAACTGGAGGAATATCCGACACCCTAGATTGCATTCCTGGCCTCTTCTGTTTCTGAATAAGTATATACTTGCTACAGCGGTATTGCTGTTTTCTGGAACGCCGCTTTCTCACTTCGTTGTGGGCAGAAGCTGCAGTGCATACGTACGTACTCAGGTGATGGAACTTGAGTTCTGTACGCAGAAATCGTCTAGATGTACCTTGCAGCTTTGTGTTAGAGGGAAGCAGCAGGAAGGTTTAACTCTAATTCACGAGCTTTTATAAGTGGTTCTTAGGGGAGGTTTCATTTTGGATGGTTCAAGCAGACGAGAGGTGCGTAGCAGTGGTTTCTAGTTTCGATGATGTGGCGACGCGATGACTTGAGGTGCCCTAACCGATAGCATACACGTGTGCGCTTTCGACACGTGTGCACATGTGAACTTATTCGATACGACAAAACATTCCCCCGGAATACCCGCCTAACCCTCTCCCCCTCGGTAGGTTATGATGAATTTCGATTTAAGAATTTCAACACCACGCGACGGTGTTTGGAGTGTTCGTGTATGATGTTATCCACAACCTCTAGGGGGGTTGGGTCGTATGTTTCCTATGTAACCACAGTCTCGCCCCCCCTAGCGAGGCTACTCTGGGTATTGTTACTAACTTGCTATGATAATGATTATTAGGTTTTTATCGTCTCGGCCTGGTGATTCACAGACAGTGAACGGGCAGCTTTTTAAACACCCCCGCCAATTGGAAAGCTAATGAATATAACGAGGGCAAATGAATCGTGCTGTCGCCGTCATATTAGTGCAAGGCAATTGTATACTCCTTAGCTTAGCGAGTACAATTCTGTGGGTATGTATCATCCAGCTACCATCATGTATATGTTACGGTATGAGCGCGCCACTGGTATATACCGGCCCGTTTCGGTATAGGCCTGTACCGATGCCTGCGCATACCGTAACATCTATCCTAATCTAAGTGACTAGGCCAGGCTGAATTTGTAGAGCAATGCGTGAGTCATCCATACCAGTGAAGGATTCGATTTGCATTTTTGCATATACGTCCTTAAGCAAAGAATTTCCGTCATCGGTAGACATAGAGTGAATCAGCAATGCATGGCCAATCACACGGGAATCCTGATCATATAGGATGCGACTTGTGCAATCTATCGTTGCACGTGTATGCACGCAAGGCAGGGGGAAATGTCACATCACTATCCTGCCCCCGTCTGAAGTTGGCTTCACCAGATCGATCCATGTCTACGATTCTGTTTGCTTATTTCGGCAGGGGGGGCTTAGGTACAAACCCTTCACATATAGAGCACTAACTACATGGATGAATCGATCCGGATATTGACACTTGTAGATACGTCCGCATTGAGCACCGTTATACAACAAACTTCATTAGTGAATATTTGCGAGCAGCATGCATGCGTTCAGGAAAACATGTCCCACTAATGCCGCTTCCCACTCCGATGCCTAAGAGCTCTGAAGACTGTACCACTCAGTCCTATCCCTTCCTCACCTGGCGCTTCCTGCTGGATCCGCTCCAGCCATGATGCCACCTCCCCAAGAGATGCCACTAGACAACCCGGGTTATGAGCCGGAACCTGGAAGGGCGATTCCAGCAGCTGCAGAAGCCCCGCGACCTCCTCCTTTACGGCGGATACGCCAACTACGCGCGAGTGCTTCCCCTGGCCCGTCACAATAGTCACACGCGTGTTCTGCTCTCCGGGAGGAAACTCCTGCAGGGCACTCAACCAAAGCAACACAAGACATTGTGCACTCCCCCCTGATGCTTCATGCAGGTCCAGCTGCCGTGGCCGTCGGATACTGCACTCTACACCTTCCATATCTGCGCCAAGAATACAGAGCTCGGGAGCAAGTTCCCGCTGTGCGAGCTCTAGCGCGGCCTCAAAGTTCCCCGAGGCCCAGTGCACATTCACCACCACGTGGTACGTGATCGAATCTGGCTCCACGCTGCTCTCCAGCATCTCCTCGTACACCTCCAGTGCCTTTCCCCACGCTTCACCCTGCTTGCCAAGGATAGCCCCCACCGTGAACCTAATCACACCCACTACTCACACACCCTACCTGCAGCAGCCAAGGATTCTCCCTTCCACTCCTGCCCAACAGCCACCAAGAATATCCCACCACCACACTCCTGCTGACACCCACTGTGCTCTCATCCCCTGATTGCATCAGCCAATGATGATCCCTGCCCCACACCCCACTGTAACCATGGAAACCCCACTACTCCCCCAGCTCACCCCCCCTTCCCGAAGGAGCGAACGATACTGCCCGCCCTCCCTTGCCCACACCCGCAACATGGAAACCCCACTACTCCCCCAGCTCACCCCCCCTTCCCGAAGGAGCGAACGATACTGCCCGCCCTCCCTTGCCCACACCCGCAACATGGAAATCCCAACACACCCCCATGCTCATCCCCACTTCTCACATTAGCTAAGAGCCCTGCCCCTGCCTGCGCATCGCCGCCAAAGGTTGCCTCCTTGCGACCCCCTGCACATACCTTCAGCTTGCACCAGCCACCCCTACCAGCCGCGTTCCCTCACTGTTCACCTACCAAGGACGCCCACCACACTCCCTGCATGCGCCCCCCTGCTCAAACCAGCCAAAGATACCTCAGCCTTAGGGCCAGGCGAGGCTTGATACGTGCCTGCTCGCACGTTGTGATGAGACTGTTGTATGTGATCTGGTCGGGCCTCAGCTGGGCGGCCTGCATGTCGCGGAAAATCTTTAAAGCCGGCTCCCACCCCGCGCCATTCCCGCATGCCGCAATGAGGCAGTTGAACGTCACCGTGTCCGGCTCAATCCCTGCCGCCAGCATGTCCGCCAGCACCTCCTGCGCGGTCTCCCACTGCGCAGCCGGATCTGGAGTCCACGTGTTCACTCTTTTCTCACCCGGCGCCTCGCTCCCAGCCGCGCTGCTCCGCGGCGATAACTTGATTTCCTCCACGACCATCTGTGAGGAGCTCTGCGGCATCCCCACAGACATCACCCCTCAGAAGCCAGAGCCGGCCGGAACTCCCATAGCAGCTGCGAAGCTTGGTCTCTGTCCCTGCACTGCGCTGCGCTGCTTCATGGACACCATAGATATGTGGGGACAAATCAGCACCGTACACAGCACGCTAGCGCACCACGCCATCCACCTGCCAAGAGCACAAGCGGGCGACTGGCCAAGGGGGCCTCGACCCCGCACACCCCCGACGCACACCCCCATCGCTGGGCATGCGCAGGTACTGTGTGTGTGATTGGCGGTCCACACAGGTTCAATGTGCTGCAGGCGACCGACATTTCCATATCATCGGCCGCTGGTAGGCACCCAGTTCCCCTCGAAGGCCCCCTGGATGCCCGGCACCATTTAGCAGGGACCACACTGCTCTGACAGAATTCTGGGCAATCTTGGTGGGTGCGAGCTCCCCGGGCATACAATCTGGGTGCCCGTCTGCCTTGCACAAATTTCAAGCCACCTCTCCTTCTGACGGGCATCCATTTCCCGACAGGTCCGAGCCAAATGCCCACTGCGCGCCATGGCCCACCACGTGCATGTTTCTCAGCTATTCCGCATCCCTTGATCACTGAGCCGGAGTGGCCGAGGTGGGCACACCGACTGGGCTGGGTACACGGGTTAGAATGGGCCACGGGAGGGTGGGCAGGCAAAGTGGGCGGACAGGCGTGGCTGGAGACAGGGTTGGAGGAGGTATGTTAGGCAAGTGGGGTGGTAGAGTGTATGCGTGGGTGGGCCGGGGCTGGTAGGCGGGCGGCACATGTCGAGGTACATTGCCGGGCAGGGTGGGTGCGCCTGAGTGGAAGGCGCGGCGTGGCAGGCCGGCGAGGGAGGTGAGGGGGCAGCGCGGGGTGGGGAGGCCGTGGGGGGTGCGTGACGGTTGCCGCACCTGGGCACACAAGCCGATGAGGGTGTTGTAAGTCATGGCGTCAGGATGCACGCCAGCGAGGCGCATCTCTGAGAACAGATCAAGCGCGGTCTCCCATTGGCCGCATTTTCCGCAGACGTAGATCAGGCGGTGGTAGGTGAACCCGTTGGGCTGCACCCCGGCGGCCCGCATGTCCGCCAGGAGCTCCAGCGCCGTCTCCCACTGCCCCTTACGGTCGCAGGTGCTGATCAGCATGGTGTACGTATACACGTCAGGCAGCACGCTGGATGTCCGCATGTCATGGAACAGCTCGAGCGCCTCCGTGCATCGACCCTCCTTGCCGCACACGCTAATGAGGTTGTTGTATGTGATCACATTTGGCTGCACCCTCGCCTTGCACATGTCGGCGAACACCTCCTGTCAGAGAACCCCCAGAGCGCCTGAGAGTGCGGAGGGCAGCAGCCGAGGCGCGGAGGCAACCGCCCCGCTAAGAGTGCACCTGGCGGAGCCAACCGCAGGGCGGCATGTTGCAAAGGCGGGCCTGGCAGGGGCGCCACCAAGACGCTCGCATGTGCAAGGGAGGCCCCACTGGACTTAGGGTGCCCGTGGCTGGTAGTTCCAGCGACCGTGGTTAGTGGACGGTGGCCATCCACAAGCAGTGTGCTAGACCGATTGATCCTCTGAGCAGCGTACGGCCGCAGCTTCCTTGGGTGCCAATTAGTCCGGCTGTCTTTTATCGCTATTGCGTAGTGTCAGCAAGGAAGTTTAATCTTAGTCTGGCATCGCACACTTAAGAGACACGGGGTGCGAGCGAAGGCCCAGCTGCTACATCAAGCATATCACAACAACAGCCTGCTGGTGTCCAATCACTCATGCAGCATGCACACTTAAGAGACACGGGGTGCGAGCGAAGGCCCAGCTGCTACATCAAGCATATCACAACAACAGCCTGCTGGTGTCCAATCACTCATGCAGCATGCAGCATGCACACCCCCGTGATTCAAAGTCCAAACGTTTGGGCAGGTGAGGGATCTGCCCACACCCTTCACCCTCAGATCCTCCCGGCGAGACGTGGACCCAGCGGCAAGAAGCCTGAACACTGCCATACCAGCCACGTGCTGCAGGTGACAGAGACTCTGAGCAACGCGCCCGACTACCAGTGCAGCAGCACAAGGTGTACTGGGCAATGGAAGACAATTGCATCCCCAGCACTCGTCTCCTCCCGCACAACATATGACATTGCCCTCTGTATATGTGCGGCAAACACACTGCACGGCATGAGATCCGCTGACAAAAGCCAGCCAACCACTATCCCCGTGGATGTGAGAAGCAAATCAGGAGCAGGGCGGGGCCATGCCAAGATACCACCGACGCACACACATCTCAAACCAAATGCAGTGCAGTATGGATAGATGGATATATGTGCTAATCACTGCCAAACACGCGAGATTGCGCAACTTCACGCAATGCGTGCTAAATCCCGGGTATTGGAGTAAGCGATTCCTGCGGGCATGCCCCCCGGTGGCTTCGCAGTCGATGGATGGATGGAACCTGTTGGTCGATCAATGTAACCAATGGACAGACAATGGAAGATGTACGAAAGCATCTGGCACATGGATCTACTCTCCGGCATCGGGACGTTTTCGGACACTGGGATTTCGTGCGCGGAAGTCGATGCCGCATACCATGGCGCGCCGCCATTGGCCCCCCTTGGCGCATGCACTTATGATTTTGTTGTAGGTGAAGATGTCCGGCTGCAGGCCGGCGGAGCGCATGTCTCGGAATAGTCGCAGCGCGGTGGGCCACTGGAGGCCTTTGGCACAGGCGCCGATCACACAGCTGTAGGTCACGGCGTCCGCCTGCAGCCCGTCTTGCTGCATCTCCGCAAACAGCTCCAGGCCGCGCTCCCAGCGGTCCCCATTGTTAGCACACGCATTCAGCAGGTTGTTGTACACCCCGAGGCTAGGCCGCACCCCGGCGGCGCGCATCTCCCCCGACACCATAATCGCCTTGTCCCACAGCGCGGCCTTTTCATACACGCAGATGAGGTGGTTGAAGGTCGCCACGTTGGGCTGCACCGGCGCCGCCTGCATGGCGCTATATACCTGCAGCGCCCAGGTGCTCCAAACCCAGTGTCTCCATGATATCAGTCATTGGCAAGAGCCAAACCCAGCGCACTCAGTGTTGTATACCACTGGTTGGTGCCGCCCCCAGCACACTCAGTGGTGTCTATCAGTGGACGGAGACGACCCCAGCGCACCCCGTGGTGCGTATCAGTGGACGGAGACGACCCCAGCGCACTCCGTGGTGTGTATCAGTGGACAGAGACCACCCCAGCGCACTCCGTGGTGTGTAGCAGTGGACAGAGACGACTCCCAGCGCACTCCGTGGTGTGTAGCAGTGGACGGAGACGACCCCAGCGCACCCCGTGGTGTGTATCAGTGGACGGAGACGACCCCAGCGCACTCCGTGGTGTGTATCAGTGGACGGAGACGACCCCAGCGCACCCCGTGGTGTGTATCAGTGGACAGAGACACCCCAGCACACCCCGTGGTGTGTATCATTGGACGGAGACGACCCCAGCGCACTCCGTGGTGTGTATAAGTGGACAGACACCACCCCAGCACACCCCGTGGTGCGTATCAGTGGACGGAGACGACCCCAGCGCACTCCGTGGTGCGTATCAGTGGACGGAGACGACCCCAGCGCACTCCGTGGTGTGTATCAGTGGACAGAGACCACCCCAGCGCACTCCGTGGTGTGTA